>JAQGCH010002166.1:0-13329 GCA_034699485.1 Nanhermannia elegantula
AATACAAAACCAAACTCTATCACTATCACTAATAGTGATAGTCATTGAAACCTATACTTATTTGAGGACAACCTTTATATGCAGTACATTTACATGTATTCATAGTGAATATTAATATAATTTTGATATATTTTTCTCTTAAGCGTTGATAACAATAAAACTGGAGTAAAAAGTGATACATTGAGTCATCAAATGACTGGTCATTTACCGCCGCCTCCAACCAAAGCTAGTTTACGTTCTAATCGTCAGTGGAATAATCAGTTTATAAATAGTGATAACTTTGCAAATCTTCAATTTATTACACCTCAGAATCATATAAATTCTATTAACAATAATAATAATAACAATAACAACAACAATAATAATCATATCAACGATCAGAGTATGTCTTCTCTTCATTCAAATAATTAAAACTTTATTTATTTATTTGTTTTTTAAACATTTTGTTTAACAGCTGATAGGATTAGTTCCAGAAGTTCTTCGATAAATGATTTGAATGATTCGCCAACAGATTCAGTTGAGAAATCATATTCTTATAGAGATAAGAGTTGGTCAGAATTTAATGAGAATGAAAAGGATGAGCCCATAAATTGGGCTGATTTTGAAGAAAAACATCTCTTATTGGAAAATGAAGAGGAAGATGAAGAAGAGGATATTAAGAGCAGGTCTTCAGACGAGGAATGTTTTAACATATGGAACATAACAGACGAACAGAGATATTATTATATAAATCAGTTTAAGACAATGCAAACTAATTTAAACGGAAAAATAACGGGTAATACAGCCAAAGATTTTTTTGAGAAATCTTGTTTACCTATACAAGAGTTGTCGAAGATATGGCAGCTCTCAGACGTTGACAAAGACGGGGCCTTAACTCTGGACGAGTTTTGCGCTGCAATGCATTTAGTAGTCTTGCGTCGCAATAACGTTGATTTGCCCAATAAATTGCCGCTCACTCTAATGCCTTCCATATCTCCTGTCGATAATGGAATTTCAAGTCTTAATTCTTCAAAATGTAATGATATGGTCAACAACTGTGAGGGTGACGGTCCTTATAATTCACTTTCTCCGCAATACAATGATCTCAACGAACTTAAAGGCAAACAAGAGGACACTCTTTCGCCTCAAAATAAAGAATGGACTAAATTTACAGACTCGCCCACCAGTAATATCATTGCGACCACTGTCTCATCACCTCCTAGCACTTCTTCGAGTACATCAGGAATGCAACAGTTGGCAAATTTCGATTTTAATGCCGCTTCAATAGTAAGAGACCCCAAAATTCTACATCCTGTGGCGTTACGTCTTTCACCTGATGGTCAGCCTATTCGTTATGAAAATAGTGAGACTATAAATGTGAACAATGATATCGATATTGGGAACCAATTTATCTCTACAATTGACAGTTTAAGGTATTACTCAAACAAAGCATGTTTTCAATTAGTTTACAATTAATATAAACAAGTCTTTTAAAACTTTAACTTAATTTCAATAAATAGAACTCCAAACATGTTAAGTACCATCACATCTCATGGCAAGAAAGAGCCGCCTCCACCGCCTCCTCCCAGACCTCATAGAACTCACGGACACGCGAGAAGTTCTTCATTAGATTTAAATAAATTTATTGTTCATTCTTCTGCGGCAAATGATCTCATCTCTACTCAATTTCCTTCACATTTAAAAGTATCAAATTCTGAATACGGCCTCACCGGACATATTAAAGGTATTTAAATGTATAATTTAATTATTAATTAAATATATATATAATATCACTACATATTAATAGATACGATGTATACAGATGTGTGCATACAATCACTACATTTTTAAAATCTAAAAATTTAGAAAATAATTTCAAAGAATCGTTAGGTTTAGAAAAGTTTCACTTATTTTATTGACAATACTTTTATGAACTTTATATTGAGATTCGGTTTAACAGCAATTTTTTTGATTTTTAAAATTTTCAAAAATATCGATTTTTATTATAATTGTACCCAATCAGAAAGTGATTAACCGAATCTCTTGACCCCAATTACTTGTATCTAAAAGAGAAGCATTGAAATAAAATTTATTTTCACAGTTTCGGAATTTTCTGCCATTTCACTAAATTCAAGGAATTTGGGGGCTTTTGTTGCATACAAGAAGGCAACGAGACATGAAACTAGTCTTACAAATGATTCACTCGTTGACGAGTTGACCATCAAATTCAAAACTCCGCCTGAAGTGTCGATTCCTAAGTATTCATTTTTTTATTTAATAAGTACATTATTATTATTATTTATGATATATTATGATTTAAATTTATATAAAATCAAATTTTAGCTCAATATAACTTAATAGAACTTTTTTGAGTGTGTCTTCTGTTTAGAATACTTGTGCAGAACAAACACAAGTTTGTAGTTTAGAATTATGTAATACAAGTAGAGATGGGCAAAGTCTAGACTTGAGGTCTAGAGCTTTAGACTTTAGACTTGAAGTCTAAAATTTCGTTTAGACTTTATGTGCTATGTCTAAAAATTCCTTAAGACTTAAAGTATGTTCACACTATCTTCATTAATTAAGTTTAATTTATTAAATTCTACTTTAATGAAAGGTATAGACAGCTTAGTTAATTGACGAACTTCATTGAAGACCATTAATTAATGAAATACGACTTCATTAATGAACTAATGTGAACACTTCAATGAAGTTAATTGTGAAAACTGACATATGAGCATGCGTTCAACCTTAACTAGTTTTCATATTAATTATAAAGAAATATTGAAAAAAGTCTAATGAAATTCATCATTCATTTTTACTTCATTCATATTTAACAGTGTTTACGATAAGGTTGTTTTTGAGGTGGGTATATATCTGCATATTTTTTTTATGGCAAAATAGACAACATTTTTTTAATAAATTTAATACATTTTAATAATGTTTTTCGAACAAATAAGATAATTTAATAACAAATAAACACTAATTTTTAAAGAATAACAAGTAATATGCATATCATTTATTAAAAAAAATCTAAGCTTAAATTTTGAATTAATCTCAAAGATTACAATGAATCATCAAAAATCTTTAAAAATTAGTGTTTGTTATTAAATTATCTTATTTTTTAATAAAAAAAAATAGGCAGATATATACTTGCCTCAAAAACAACCTTATCGAAAACACTGATATTTAACTAACTAAGCTTCATTAACAAAATATGTGAACATAGCTTTAGATATAGTCTAAAGTTTTAGACTTTAGATTAGACTTTTAGACCATATAAATTTGAAGCAATTATTTTATGATCTTATTTATACAATTTATAAACATAAATGCTATCAACTAAGATAAGCATTTGTTCGATACTGACTTGATTACTATCTTAAATACTTTTAAAAATTTAGAGTAAAATAGCATTTAGTTTTTGTCCATTTATTCTTCTGTTAATGTCTAAAAGTCTAAAATTGCTTTAGACTTTAGACTTAGAATTAGTCATAGTCTAAAGTCTAATAATTGCTTACCTCTAAACACAAGTATAGAGTGTTTTACCTGTTTAGAGAATTGCTTATAAATATTAAACTTATCTCTATTAAGTTGTGTTTGAGTTATTAGACTATTATAAAAATATCACATTTAAAGTAATTTTGATTCAATTAATTACAGGAACTTTAATGATAGCACAGAGTTATTACAAACTATAAAAGCATTACAAGAATACAGTAAAGTTTTAGTGAATATAAACAATGATATGCTTCAGGAGCTGATTAAAGTTTCAGAAGCGAAAAATAAGTTGGAATTACAATTAGCGCAGCTCAACAATGGATGCAAATTATGATTTGTTTGAATTCACATTTTGTTAAGTTTATAGTAAACACCAAATTGTTTTATTTTAATTTATCTATTTCTGGAGTCAATTATTCATCAATTATATAATATAAAGATTTAATTATACTTTCATTTTATGCTATTCAGTAAATATATATATTATTTATCTATAAATGAATGGTGTTTTTGACCAAATTTCCAATTTTTTAAAAATGTAAACTTATATTTATGTGTATACTGTAGGGTTTGTTCAGTATATCATATTAAAAAAAATAAATTTCTTATTTTTTGAATAAAATGTTGTTTCATATGACATACGCCTGAACCGCAATGTTTGTTAAGTTACGGGTACTTATTCTTAAGTAAACTTTAATATCTATCTATCTATGAGTTTATAATTTTAAGATATGAACTAAAGATACAACTGGTTTGGGTTGGTTTGAGCCGAGATATCAAAATTTCAAATGGTTTGAGTTGGTTTTGGGTAGATATTAAAACTGCAGTTGGTCTCACTTTTGTCAACCCAAACCCATTTGATTCGCATTTCGGTCAGATTTTAAAGAAAAAATTGATCTGAAAATTATAAATTAAATAAATTAAACTGAAAACTAAACCCCTTTTTAAAGCCTGATCCCTGTTTAAAGCATAACACATATTTAAAACCTCACACCATTCCCACCTGACAATCAATTCATTGACATTGAGGTGAATATAGATTGTTGTAAAGTCTCTTAGAGAATGAAATATTGTTAAAATATTGTTAAAATATTATATGAATAAATCTGATTGATTTGTAATTTTAGGAGAAAATTTATTAAAATTGATTATAGTGTTCTGGGTTGGGTCGGGTTGAGTTTGGGTTGGTTTGGTTTGGGCCAAGAAAAGAAATTTTCGGGTTGGTTTGGGCCGCAAAAGTACGAACAGTTGCATCTTTAATATGAACCTTTGCCGCAAACACTACTGTATCCGTTTGTCTAATCAAATAAATTATAAATATTTATAATACTGTAAAAAATAGAATTTTCTGATCAACTTTAACACTATTTCTTTTAGACTTGAGTAAAAATCGCAGACTATTAATGATTAGATTTTATATAATGTTATGTAATGTTATATAATGTTTTGATTAATCGCATGTTAAATATAAAACAAAAAGATTCTTTAGTAATATTGTGACTTTAGAGAGAAACTCAATCAAATTGAAAGTTGGCATGAATTGCAAAAAAAGTACTAAATTGCCCTCAAAGTTAGAGAAACAATAAAAATGCAGAATTAAAATGACAAATATTGAAATCCAATTGTTCAAACACTAAACTTATTTTAGACGTTTTATAATGTTTATGATGAGTATTGTGTTTTTCAATTAATTCAAAATAATAACAATGATTAAGACATTTAGATTTAAACTATTTTGACGATAAGATTGTTTCGCAATATTATTGAATAAATTTCGATAAATTATACGAATTAATGATTCGTCGGTTTCAAAATTTTAAGAACTGATGAGAAGTGGAATCTTGTGTTCAAATTGTTTTATTGATCAATTCTATTATTCTATGACATTATTATTAAAATTTTTGTTTATTTGAATGTTTTATAAACTGCTAATTATATCTATAATATAATCGTTTTCAAACATAAGAATTGAATTACTCCTAAATGGATGCGAAAAAATTTTAATTTGAGTCATAAAATGCAATATATATCACATTTAAGTGAAAGAGTTTAGACTTAAGTTATGATATAATGGAAAAAAATATAATAAATTGAAATGCATTTAAATATTTCCGAACAATATATGATATAAAATATAACATTAGTTATAAATTATGCTTAAAATAATCTAAACTCTTAGGTGTTTGAAAGTAAAGGCCAACAGTTTAGCCTTCTCTGCATGCACTCCACCTCCTTTCACGATCTCATTCAAGAGCTGAACCAGTTTTGGTGCCAAACCCGGCAGTATTTTAATGACAAATTCATTTTCAAGATCTAAATTAGTCATAATTTGCTCAATATAGCCAGTCTTCCAGTTCTCCTCCGGATTCAAATTGTAAATTATTTGTTGAAGAAGTGAAATGAGAACCAACTGATCATTTTTGATCGCATCGATCAGTTTGGACGGAGAGTCGCGATAGATCTCACATATCTGGACCACTAAATCGGGATCTTTCAAGTTCAATGCTTTGGTAATCGCTTCTTCCATACGACCCGCGGCCACGCTTTTGATTATCTCATTCTTCAACTGTTGCTGTTGTTGTTTATGTTGTTGTTGTTGTAAAGCTTTTAATTGTTGCTGTTTTTGTTGCTTCTGTTGCTGCAGTTGATCGTGTGGTGACCACGACTGTGACGGTGTTGACTGCACTGTGCTCTCAGTTGGCATAATACCGGTCGGCGTCTGATATGAATTTCGTGGCGTTCCGTATGGAAGCGGAGTCGTAGGAACAGAATGAGTGCTCAACAAGTGTTGGGGAGTCTTTCGTTGGGTCATTAATGTTGGCGAACGAGGCGTTTGATTGTTTATATAATACGGATGTTGAGGAGTGACAGGAGTTGCCGGAGTGATCGGCGTCGCACTCATTGGCACATTGAGCGGCTGGAAATGGGTTTTGTCTATTGTTTGCGATAATTTGGTTTGCATTGCGTTAAATGACTTCTCATAATTATTGGTGACGGCTTTGATTTCTTTGTCCACGTTTTGCATGAGTTCGTGAAACCCTTTCTGAACGATAACATTCATTTCATGCATAACTTTATTCACTAATTTTTCCACAATTTTATTCAACTCTTCATTTCTTATTTTGCACGCAGTTTTCAACTCTTTCTTCATTTCTCTAATGTCAGCTTCAATTTTAGACGTTTGGACTCTACTGTTATTGAGTAATTGGTCGTGATTTGCATTTATTCTGGAATTCATTTTATGATCAAGTCTTTCAATTGATTGAATAATTCTCACTTCGCTGTCTTGTATTTCTTTATTAAGATCGTCCTTAAGCTGCAAAATATGTTCTTCTCTAACCATGTCTTTCAAAATATTGGGTAATTTAGTGGGAAATGAAGTCGAGACAAACGGATCCATTGATATATTCTCTGGATTTGGTTTAATAAAAGCTTCTTCTAATTGAATGGGTTGGGCATTAGTAGAGCCAACGGAAAGCATCGATTTTAGAGCCAATGATGGGCTGAATATTTGTTGCACTTCTTTACTGGCAGGAGATTCAGAGCGTTGAAGCTTTTGGCCGAAAGGTGTTTGTTGTGCGAATGTTGTGGGCGGGGGTGGTATTGGCATAATTACAGGTAAGTTTAGTGAAGAAACTGAATCAGACATTGCCATCGTTGGACTCATCGCCAAAATTTGTGATTCAGAGCAGGCATTTATTGGCATTTTGTTTGGTGTCATCAGTGAAGTGTCGAAACCGTCCAAATTCAATGTCCAGCCATTGACATGCATTCCATTGATTGAATCCATTTCTTTATTGGAAATATTGGATGTGTTGACAGTTTCTTCATTGCTGGCAATAATACTATTTCTTTTAGCATTTTCTCCAATAGTTTCAATCAATTTATTGTTTGATCTCAAATCATAAGTCTCGATATCTTCTTCTTCAACACATATTGAACTCAAGTCTACGTGACATAACTCTAAAGACTTACTGTTTATCCAAAATAACAAAACATTATCATCGAGTGATTTCTTAACGAAGAATGACCTCAACGGTGAGTTATATATCTGAAAGCGTGTAATTTTACTGATATATGGATGAGAATTATCATAAGCAGCATTGGTATTAGTCATTGGTTCGAATTCATCATAAGCTTCTTCTTTGTCGTGAGGAAACCTGAGGTGCAATAGAAAGGCATCGTTTCCTCTGATGGCCACAAGAAAGTGCGCCGTCAGGTCCAACTTATACGAGAATCCATCATGTGAGACAAGTGAGTCAGACGACTCTTCACTTAGAATTTTAATACTTTGTCTGCAACGCCAGGCCTTCAGATCGATAATAAGGATGTGACCGCATTTGGTTCCGATCAAAGCGAAGCTCCAAAAGACGGGATCCGTCTGTCCTAATAGGAAATCGAAGTCATCCAAAAAGAAATAATTGCTGATATGGTCGTTATCTTCGAAATAAGGGTATTCGTCGCGAAGATTCCATTGTTTAAGCATTTTTGAAGTGCTTTGCTTTTCATTAAGTGAGACCTTATAGAAGCGAACCCTATTGTCCAGACTTGTGCTGCAAATAGCAGTCACTTCTTGTGCTAATGATAATGAAGTGATCGGCAATTCGTGTGCATTTTCGATGAGTTGATAACCAGTGAAAGTACTTTTTAATTCTGAAACTTCAATAACCATCGAGTCTTTACACAGTTCTTGTAAGACATCGATTGCAAACAACTCTAATTTGTTATCACAACTGAGCGCTAACTTAAGCCCTGGATCTCCCTCTACTTCGCAATCATCGTCTTCACTTGGAATGTACGGACACCACGAGAGCCGAACGTAATCGTATTTATTACCGTCGTTCAAAATCTCCAGCACTTGATCGGCAATAATATCTCCCTTTTCTTCCTTCAAGTTATGAATATAAACATTTCCTCCCCTGTCAGCGATCGCTAACTTCATTATATTTAAACTGTTCGATGAAATGGAGTTAATGGCAAACGAGAGGTCAGCGATTTGGTGATGGAATACACCCTTTGCTAGACATCGATGTCGGGTCTCGTAATTCATGATTCTTATCATTTGATTGCTTGGATTCTGAGGAGTAGACAATCGATTTATGACATAAGCGATCAGTGGTTTCCTATTATTGACAGCAATCAGATTGACGTTAGGGGTCAATTCCCACCCGAAGTCTACTAAGCGTTCAATTTTAGTGAAATCAGAATTTGTTGATTCTCTGCCTTCGATCGCGAGCTTCAGAGACAGCGCTGTGAACAACGAATTGGTAGAACTCGTGTCCACTTTTATAGTGCTATTGTTCGGCAAATTGTGCCGAATATTACTGTTATTTATATTCATATTTGTGGCCAAAGATATGTTGAGATCATTGAGTTCTGGCATTGAATTGAACTGATTTGCACTGATTTTAGTCGAAGAATTGGTCATAAAGTTAGACATTTGAAGAATTTGTTTCAATTGTGTGCTCGCAGTGGTAGAGGTGAGTCGTGAGTCAAATGACATATCATTCAAATCTCTTCAATGTCTTCAATCGAAAGATTATTGTTTACTTGATTTTCACTTTATTTCAATCTATAAACAGTTTTAATTATTTATTATTTTAATAAATTCACTCAATTCCTATTAATTACTATTAATTACTTTAATATTATTTTGATTTCAAATCAATTACTATTTAATAAATTTATTTTTTGTTAATTAAAAAATTCAATATCTTATCAAATAATATAATAATGTTTTGAGTTTTGACGAAAAGCACACTTTTTTACTCATAAATTGATTACTCATTTATTTAAGACCATAAATAACGACATAATAATTCACTCAACAGTCATAAGCAATGTGTGGTTGGGGTCAAGAAAAGCCATTTTTGGATCAAATAATTTATGAACAGAAAGAGTGAGTAATGTATGAAAACATCCTTTAAGAGCAAAATCTATTTTTAGTGAAATGAAATGGGAGTTATTTGTCATTTAATTTCTTAAAGTTTTAATAAATTTTTGATTAAATTAACTTTCCATTAATTGAATTGATTTAAAAAAAAGGTGAGAATAATTGTATTGAAAACATGTTTATAACTAAAAACAAATGTAATGAATGTAATAATGAGTGAAACAATTGACTGAATTATAAATTTGATGCAAAAATAATGCAATTCATCAAAATTCGTAGAAAACGTTTTCTGCTATTAATGATAGCAATTGTTTTCATAATTTACTTATTCAACACAATCTTTGAGATGAGTTTATCACAAAAGGGATCAATTGATGAGATATTGTGTGAAATAAGACCAGAAATGACGAGAAGAATGAGCGAAACATTATCTCAAACAATAGAAGCTTTGCATACATTAGACATGACTTACTTCTTATGCTATGACTCTCTCTGGGGTGCACTTCAGGTGAGGGGACCGCTCAAATGGCAGCAGACCATCAACTTGTGTCTCCTCAACGAAGAGGTGTCTCATTTGGACGAAGCGTTTTTCATGAGAACCTTCAAAAGGAAAGGTCTCTATATTTCATACCAAAGCTCTGATGGTATTTATTTAGTCACTCAAACGGATGCCAACAAACCATTAGTCAAGTTATATCTGTTTGAAGAAGACCCGCAGAACAGTCACTACCGAAGAGTCGGGTGGAAGAACCGATTGGTTCCGCCCGACAATTGTGATGTCATTCACTGCTTTCCTTCAAGACTTATATCAAAGCCTTTGCCAACAGAAAGTTTTATGGGCTTTAATATACCGGTGCCGAGAGAGCAGATCGAGATTCAGAAATACCTCTTTCCTGAGAACTGGTGGAAAGACATCGAACCAGAAATTTGCAAAACTAATGTTTAATTTGTTTAGAATTTAGTTTATTGTTGTTTTATATAACTTAACGATTTATATAATTTGTTAATCGAAGTCGTGATTAAATAATTAGTATTTATTTGAATTTAAACGGATTTTTGTTGTTTTATTATAGACTAATAATTGATAGAATATATAAATGGCTTCTTCAGCAAGTTTTCCGTCAGTGCCTATAGCTTTAAAAGCGATTCAGTCTTATATGAAAATAGCGTCAGATCTTGAAAAATTGGATCCTGTCATAGGGTATTGGTGTAGGTTTTATGTCGTTCAGAGTGGACTAAGAATTGATAGCAAATCAAAAGAAAGCGTTGCATTTCTTACAGCTATTATGGGTTGGTTAGAAAAGGCATGTAATCACTCAACCAGTACTTCATTGAATACAACTTTCAGTTAAACATCTTTTATATTGCAGGAGAAAAAGCTGAGACATGATAACGAAGCGATCACTAATGAAATGGTAGGTCAGGCACATGTCGAGAACTATGCGCTCCAGTTGTTTAATAAAGCAGACAATGATGACAGAGAAGGACGCGCTAACAGGTATTGAACTCGAGTTTTTGATTATCCATAAAATTAACAATAATTTTACTTTTTTTTCTCAGAAACACTTCTCGACTGTTTCTAATCTCCGCCAGTCTGTTTGAAGTGCTTTCTGTGTTCGGAGAAATTCCTGAAGAGATGAGTAGACGAGTAAAATATGCGAAATGGAAAGCCGTTTATATAAGTAAATGTATTAAAAATGGTGAAACTCCAATACCAGGTCCTGTCGCTGGAACTGATGCCGATGAATTAGAAGCATTTGACATACAGTCAGGAAATTCTAATTATGAGAACACAAACACAACTGTGAACAATAACAAAACTAATGAACCAATATTTCCAAACTCTGCACCATTTGGTGCGCAATCTGATAGTTCTAGTGCTATAACTCCCTCATCCATCACAGCATTGAGTATGTAATCAATTATGATATTTAAGTATTTTTTATTAATTAACAATAAAATCTGCAATACTTATAGACGGAGCGACTTTGGCTGCAGATGACTTAGTGAAAGCACAAAAGCTGTGCAAATTTGCTGGAAGTGCTCTACAATATGAAGACATTCCTACGGCTATAACTAATTTACAAAAGGCTTTAGCACTGCTTACAACAGGAAATGAGGACATTTAGATTACCGTATTTTCACTTATAATTGTTAAATACATAATCATAGTCTTATTTTGAATGAGCTTCAGCTCAGCCACTAATATAACAAAATACAAATTTGAGTTTCAATTTTGAAATAAACTTATTTTTCCAATGGATTGACGAGAGGCGTTGATTCTGCTCCTCTGTAATTATAAGAGTCTAACCTCGAATAGGCCAACCTTTTCTCTATAATATAGTATTAAAAATGTATAATTTGTTGTTTTATATATTTGTAAAATAATTAATTCTTACGTTTCATTAAAGTTTTATGATTTCCGTGACAGAAGAGCCTTCCCGTTAAGTATAACACAAACGGCAGCAGTAGTACAATCATTATTATACCCAATATATGGAGCGTCTGAGAGCTATTTACAGGACATTCAAGTTTTGTACCCCAATGTTGACGAATATCTTTCATCTTAATATAGATTTACATTTATTTAAAGTCTTTATTAAAAATTAGATTCACTTAAAGCTGACGCGAAATAAATTGAGTAAAAACAACATTTAGTAAACTTCATAATTACCGAATCGACGATATCATAGCAGACTTGACTGCTATAGTTTGAAGTGATTGAGTCGTAATAATCATTAACCGTATCGAATATTTCTTTACATGAGTCACAAGTAGTATTCGTAAAATTCGTGAGACAGAGGTTATAGCTATTTGATAAATAATAGTAATAAATGGTGTCGTTATTAATCTCAAAGTCTTCATCTGGAGATTTGTTTGTATAACAATCTTAAAAAAATAAAATTAAAAGTAAATTAATTAAGAGAAATGAAAATCCAAAGGATGTCATACTATCACAGTTTCCATTAGTCCACTCAGAGATGCTGTTTATATAAAAATTATTAATTAGAGAGAGTTTATCACTATTTAAGAAACTATGCGGACATTCACTGATTGAACTATTGGTCAGATCTTTATAAGTGTTGTGAAGAAATTGATAGAATTGAGCGCAACCGAGACATATCTCAAACGGAACATCATTTAGAAGTAGGCATTGAATAAAGTCCGATAAAACTTTTCCGAAGCGATTGATATGTAACTGACACTTATATGGCGGCAATTCTTTACTCATATAGTTTTCCGACTTTATTATTGACCAGTTATTGCTTGTCTTCAAATGGTTTGGCTCTGAAGTGACGGCCGACTCAATTAATGATAACGTTTTTGAATAATTGCTTCCTTTAAATGGTTCCCAATTTGTTAAATGGCTTTCGATTATTGATTTACTAATAGTGTAATTAAAATTTATTATTATTATAACAAATGATGAAAATATAGTCAAATAATAAGAGTATTTAATCATTTTTAGTGATTTCTTGTGTCCAACAATTGACAAAATGAATGAACAGATGAAATGATTGCGTTTTAGAGTAGTATTTGTTATCACTTATAATCTGTGATAATATTGTTTTAAATATTTATTAAAATCAAAATCTGTTCAATAGTTTTGGCATAAAATGAGATAACAATCAAATGAACTCAACATATCATAAATCAAATGATAACCGAATTGTTAATAAAAATTTTATTATTCTTTTTCAATAAGAAATGAATCACATTTTCAATTATTTTTTAATTATATTAATAATTAATTTCATTAAAATTTGAAATTAATGTCGAATTTGAACTAAAATTTGATTAAAACAAAAGTTTGAATGAAAACAACTGATTCATTAAAAACAATTGAACCCCAAATATTTGGGGCGTTTTCTCTCATTTTTGTTATTATTTAGTGATTGAATTCAATACAATTCAATAGTATTTATATATTTATTTATACAAATATTTGTAGAAAGACA
>JAQGCH010002167.1:0-13328 GCA_034699485.1 Nanhermannia elegantula
GTGAGAGAGAGAGAGAGAGAGAGAGAGAGAGAGAGAGAGAGAGAGAGAGAGAGAATGAGCTGGAAAAAGTGATGTACAATCAATTTATTATGGTATCAATTAATATAATAATAGTATACATAAAATTTTGCTTTAAATATTCGGAACACATGTTCGGAATGTTTGTAACAAATTTAAGTTTTTAATTGTTACACAATTGGGGATAAAAAAGTTTTTTTAAGTTTATAACCGAAAGATAGCGCTCTATTGAAAGTCTATTGAATAAAAGACCGCATCATAGATCAGATGTTTTATTCAATTATTATATAAATTAATATTTTGTTAGATTTAATCAAATTTTGTAATTATTTTGTTTTATTTAAATTATTTAATTATTATATTAATTGATAAAATAGTACTAAAATTGTTAAATAAAATGCAGAACAAGTATAGCAACGATTCGTTCAGCGAATTGGTGTCAAAACTGTTTTCGTGTAATATATTATTGCAATCGACAGAAGACGCCAAACATTTTTGTCAAAACAAATTCAACACTAATTTGGAAAATGTTTTCAATCATTTCTCTATTGTTAATAAACTTAATCGTAAGTCAATTAACAAATATATTATTAAATGATTTGTTTTTTATTAATTGAATATAATTTGTATTTTTAATTGTCTTTTGTTTTCATTTGTTCTCATATTTAATAAACGATTAATTAATATAAATATCAATAATAATGACATAAAATATTAAACAAAGTAACGATTCGTGACCTGATTGGACACAACGCCTACGCTTTAAATGGATTGCGGTTTCGGTTCACTGATTGCGAATCGATTAAGAGTCGGCCGAATGGCTCTCAGGTCAAGAAATTGCTGTTCGATATCATATCGTCGATGAGTTCTTCACCACATTTGGAGTCCATCGAGTCGTACGACACGCCGTGGTTTGACTTATGGAAACACCTCTTCATCGACACCTTTGAGTGGAGTGAACACGACTTTATCGGCACTTATTTCGGCTGTTTTTTCATTATAACCGCTAAAGAATTAGAAAATTTTAAAGATATTTTGGCTTCACTTCTGACTCAGGTCTCAAAAAGTTTTTATCTTTTATTATTAATTTTTTCGATTCAATTAAAGCATAATTAAAATGAAATATTATTTTGTGAATCAGTTGAAACAGATTTCATCGATTCGATGGATTCAACCGGACTTTGTTCGCTATTATATAGTCTTAAGTGAAGAGTCTTTAGATCCGATGTTTTCTTCAGACATTACTTTATCTAAACTTTATAATGAGTTGAACTCAATATATCCCAACTCTTATTGGCTTCAAATCCAAAACATCTCCAACAACAGTGATAACGAAGAAGTATTTTGTGATAAAAGTGCACCACATGATGGTGTGGATAATGTTAACCATTTTGTTTGTGAAAGCGGTGACCCATTGAATGCAAACATGAACTCAAAGCATATCAACTCTAATAATCAAAGATTTAGCAATAGTTCAGATCAAAGTACAACCCCATCAGTACAACAGCAAAGTCTAAACGAGACAACCAATCGATTCATTTCTCAACCAAATAAAAGTATAATTGAAAACTATTCTTCTATTATTGAAACAATGCTTAAAGAATTTATTTCCAAATCATTGATAACTTGGGCTGAAAAGCAAATCAAAATTTTAAGCGAATCGATATCACAGAGAAAAGGCTTCAGAAGAAGTATATTTAGTGCCACAAAATCTTTAATTAACAATATGTCGTCATCTACTGTGGGATTGAAAGCGGCGAATATGTCTCAGTCAGTGATTTATCTGACAGAAGCGCCTGAAATGCAACAGAGAAAGTTGGGCGACATCAGTATGTGCTTAACTATGTATGATTTGGCCTACAATTCGTTCTATTCGGCCAAAAAAGATTTCCAAACTGAGAGCGCATGGCTTTACTATGCGGGCGCTTCAGAAGCGAGTGCCATCGCATCCTACTATACACCTAAGTTTCAACGCCATTATTTCGATCAAGCGATCAATTGTTATGTCGAGACCTGTAAAGCGATGAATTATGCGACCCGAGCGACCATTTTGGCCACAGAAGCAAACAGAAAGTTGTTTCCTAACGAAGCAGCGAATCTGTTCATTCGTATGACTGGAGATGATAGTGATCTGCGTTCGGCTTTGTTTTTAGAACAGGCGTCCAAGTGCTTCATCGCTGCCGGTTCTCGACTCAGAAAATCGGCGTTTCATTACGTACTGGCCGGACATCGCTATAATAGGTGTGGTTTAAAGCATTTCGCTTTAGCCTGTTATCGAAGATTCAACTGTTGTGAGTGGTCTTGTGCTGCAGAACACGTGAATCTCACGATTGCCAGACTTTATCTAAGTATAGCTAACAGTACGGGAGCTGTCAATAAACGCTTTTTGGATTATAAACACAAAGGATTGGAGATAATGAGAGCCAATGCTAATAAACAGACTTTTTATCAGGAATTTATCCGTGAAATCAAAAAGGATTTAGAATTAGATTCCACTCATGTGTCGAATTCTTTTTACTTAGAAATTCCTTTTATTAAATCTGTTGTTTTCGAACCAATTGAAGGTTCAGTTCAACAAAACGACTTCAATATATGTTATGTGAGCGAAGAAATAGTATTTAAATTGTGTGTTATATCTCCGTTTCAGTTAGTTTTACATCAATTGAAATTTTATAGCAATAATTTGAACGCAAACTGCGTTACTATCTCATCAACTCTAGAGTCGTGTGAAGAGGCGATCATTTATCTAACAGTAATTCCACAAATTGAATGCGAGTTTGAGATAATGGGTATTGAATATAAGGTGGACGACAGTGTTGTTATAAAATGCGAAATTAGTGATAAAATAAAAAAAAGCTTAAAGTTTCGATCGATAAGAACTTTGCCTTTAATTGAGATCGATATTGGGTTCGCGTCACTCAATAGTAGTATATTGGGCTCAATGCAAGTGTTTTCCAATGAAATCATTGAATTATTTATAAGACTGACGAGCGTTCAGAGCGAATGGAAGCCAACAAATATTATTATGACTTCCAATGCTACCAATGCTAATGGTATCAAAGATATTATTGACGATAAGTCTGAACGTCATATCGAAGTACACTTTGATAGTTATAATACATTCAAAATGCAAATTCCATCACAAATAGGACAGTATAGCGTTTACTTTAAGTTACGCTATTCTGAAGATGTAACCCAAAAAAGTCGTGTATTAACTAAAACTATTGATTTCAATGTAATGGAATGTTTACATTTGGAGTCTGTAGTGGAGAACGTCGTAAGCCTAACAAATTTACTCAATAATGAGTCAGTTGTTGTCAATGCGTATGGCAATGAAACTATTGAAATCCCGGCAACCCTTACGGCTCACATTCTTGTTGATGGCCTTTCTATTCCTTGGAGTGTTTCTGACAGACACGGAATTATTAAGCTTTAAGTTTTACTTATTTTAGTTTATATTATATAGGATTCTATTATTTATATGAAACAAACAAATATTTTTTAATTCAAATAAAGTTATGTTATGTTATCAATTGTTCTATTATTTATTCTTATACTATCTGTTGACACAATTCAATATCAGTTCATCAGATAAGATATAAACGAAAGAAACTTTAAGGGATTTTCTATACATTGGTTTAAAACTAGTGATGTATCAGTTCCAGGAACTGGACTGAAATTAAGAATTGTTCTGTACCTAAAATCGAACTAATTTTTCTCAGGAACTGGAACTCAAACTAATTTCAGTTCCAGTGTTATAGAATAGAGTGTTATAAGCATTTAAGGTTCATAATCAGCGTCGGACACATATTATTTTAATGATTTCTGTAAACAAAGAATGCAGTTCTTTAAAAACTTAAGACAAATAATAAATTTTATTTATATTCAAAATATTTATCATATAATTGACAATTTAAATAATAGAATATTATATAACTAAAGCTAAAATCTGAAAATAGTAATTATTTTATTGATTTTAAACTATGGAACCTTTATTGAGCACTTTATACAATTGAACCTATTTCTTGTTATACGTTCTCTTAAAGAATGCAGAAATCGTTAAAATAATATTTTCGTGTCTTAATTTTCTTTATTTTAGTTTAAAATCGCATTAAAATGAGTTTAATATTGAAAAAATACTTCATAGAAATGTTTAAAGCAAAATAAAATTTTTTACATAATTTTTTTAGAAACGGTGGCAAACCTTTGTTACCTGTGATATTCACTGAAAGTTCACAAGTATGACTGGGATCAGGCTTCGTGTCCGACGCTATTCATAAGGCAGCGCCCATTAATTACATAAGGCATCGTCCATTAATTATGTAACGCACTTTGGGGGAGGGGGGGGGGGGGGCCCGTAATAAAAAAAATTCCCATAGGACATAACGTTAAAAATAGCGTTACATAGGGGGGGGGGGTTAAAAATAGCTCAGTTTTGCGTTACATAATTAATGGACGATGCCTAACGCAAAAAGGGGTGGGTAGGGGTCTGAGGCATTTGTTACCAAAGCGTTACATAGGGATAGTAGGTATGAAGACCATTGCAACTTACATTTTTATCAATTTCAAGCAGAAAATACAAAAAAAATTGAAAAATAAATAAATTTTAGTGAAATTAATCGACAAAATAATGTAACGTTCACCATAGGGGGAGGGTAGGGGTCAAAAATTGTCGATTTTTGCGTAACGTTGCTAATTGACGCTGCTAATTAAGTTTTTAAACTCATAATATAAAGTGTTATGAGCACTATTACCAGTACTCATAACAAGAACTAACACTAATAACCTGACCTGTCTCTATCCCCACAATATAGAAACTCATACTTTTCAATAACTCTGCAATAACCAGTGATGCACGTGCTCGGTGCTCGTGCTCGCCACCGAGCACCAAATGCTCGAGCACTGTGCATCACTGGCAATAACTAACAGTATTCTATACTGTAATGTGAAACAGTGCAAACGGCTATAATTTCTTATATTATAATGGTTTTCTTTTATATTCAAAAAGGGTTTCATTTACTTAAACTACTATTTAAAATGTGTCCTAAGGTGTGCCGCTGTCCACAACCCAAGCTCTACCACTAAACCCCACGACTACATCCCTACACCAGGAACTGGAAGTGGAACTCAAACTAAATTTTGGAACTGATACAACACTACTTAAAACTCGACTTCAATCGAAAAAATAAAGGCAGAGTTGTTTTTATTTTATGACTGAATGTTATATTTAATTATTTTTAATAATTAGTTCATTGCCATAACTCATGAATAATTAAACTTAAGTTTTGTTCTTTACGTTTCATACGAAGGCATCAAAGGATTTTGTATAACTCTAATCCCAACCATACCAGAGCTAATATAGTACAGTACTTGTATTTTATTAAATTCAGGTATAATAAAAAATTATTAATTATTTTGATAAGATTTGTGAGCTTTGATATTTAAAAATAAAAATCATTGAACTGAAAAACTATGAAATTAAATTCACTCTTTAGTTAACTAATGTATAGCTAATAAATACTGAATTGACTTAATAACTAAACTTATAGTTAATGATGTTAAACGCTCGAGCGTTTGGCGCTCAGTGGCGAGCGAGAGCGCCGAGCGTTTCGATTATGCCCAGTGCGAGCGTGCGCTCGAGCGTCTGGCCCACGAACGTGAGCGCGCTCGCAGAGCGTCAAGGCTTAATGCATAATTTTTAATATAGTATAAATTTTTTAAAATTTTGACAGCTTTCATTTTAAGATATATCAATTTATGCACAAATTTATGAATTATTTAGATTTAAAGATTGGAAGAAGAATGAGTGTACAAACAAAGTAGAGGGTGTCAAAATCTCTATGGTTTACTGATCATTTTTTTTAAATAGAGAGACATTTATTAACTTAACTGTGACTTAACGCTCGGCGCTCGCTCGCCTCAAAAAAGCGAGCGCCGAACGCGCTCACCTTTTTTCCTCCCAGCGCGAGCGTGAGCGCCGAGAGTTAACATCATTACTTATAGTATTATTTTCAAGATAAGAGATACTGTAAGTTTATTTGTATTATATCAGATTTACCTCATATTTACATGAATTAAATAAAGAGATGTTCTTCTCATTTCGCAGAATTGTATTTTAGAAAAGAAATTTTTTGTCAAGAGATGCTGTCAACTGATGTTTAGAGATATAAAACTCCGTAAACTGAATTTCCTAGAGTGGTATATAATTAATGTATACCACTGTACATATAAGAGAATATAGTTTTCTCTAATCTACTTTATACTGATTTTATACAGTTACATATATTTCATTCTCTTTTTCACACTACTTTATTAAATATAATTTTAATTCAAAAATTACAAAATGGAAATATAATTAATCTAAAATAACTTATCAATATATAGTTATTAAAGAGTTATTTTGGTGTTAAATATAAAGCAATGCATTTAAAATTATTAAAACAAACAAATAAACTGATTTTTTTAAAATCAAGAATTTTTTGAATGAGTTCACAAAAGAACAATCTCACAGATTATTTGATATATAATAGAAGAATTGAAAGAATCTTCTTGAAACTGAAAATACTATTTACATTATTTATTTGTAACCTCTTTTCACGAGTAAATACTAAATCTCCTCATTGCAGACACTATTTGTTGCAATTCTTTCTCTTAACGGTTTCTTTCAAAGATTTTTTCAAAAGAGAAGAAATATGACTCGAGAATAAAAAATAAATCAGATACTGAATTATTCCAGAGCTGTGAGTTTGGGGTTAAAGCTTGTTAGTCGAGCGTACTTTTGCAGAATTTCAATCGAGTCTTTCAAACATAGAAAGCTTTAGAATGAGTGATCATTAACTCGAATATTTTCAAGAATAAACAATTGTTAAATAAGAGTTAAGATCTTTGAAAATTAATACAAAAAACCAATCAATTTTTGACATTAATTCAAATTAAATAAACACTAATTATTGCTACCGATTTCAGGATTATTAGTCTCTAATTAGCCTTTTTTAAGATGGGTCATACATTTGACTAATTTTAACTTCCGGTACTTCTTGACTGGTAGTACTGGCTCTAACCTATTGAAATCTGATTGAAATAAGGTAATAACTAGGTTGGCAAGTTCTGGACTTTTCCTAATTTTTATCTTGCATTTAATTCAAACCCTGAGTTGAATATGAGTCTGAATCACATCGAAATAAGACATTTGAGACGTATTTATAAATGCCTATAATTGCCTTTTTGATGGTTAGGTACTATTTTAGGCCTAAAACTATATTTTTAGGTCTAGAACTTGCCATTCCTAGTAATAACATAATATTGTAATGGTGTCACTCAATTATCAATTTAAAAATAAGACTTTTAAGTTAATCTTTAGTTGTTTTCATTTCTTCCAAAAAATTCTATTAGTATTTGATTTTTTATATTATATAATATAATACTTGAACTACTCATTCATTAAGTTTTTGAATTTCTCAAACATTTGATACATTTTATAAAACTTATGCTCTGAACCAAATGAAAGTTTAATTACTTGTCCTGTTTTTTCTATAAATTGCGATAAAATTAGTGGCGAACAGTTTGGTTCTGGACTAATAAGTCTATACTGCATAGCAATCATCATAATTGCAGCCAATTCTGGATGAATTTCGCCATATATTTGTTCGCTTAAAGACATCAAATCTTCGATGATAGAAAAGTTGTCTTTTACAGTATTTTGTTCTAATAAAATAAGAATTGAAATGCTTTAATCAAAGTTTTTAAAGTAATTTAATGTAAGATTAACCTGAAATTATACTCTGTTGTAATTGTTTTTGTAAAGACCTGAACTTCTGATAATCAATGCTTTCATTTTGTTCTGATTCACATTTATTGCAATTGCAATCAAAATAGTACTGAGCCTTAAGATTGGATTTTCTCTCATCTCTAGTCATATCTAATGCAATGTAATGAAGAAAAATTTCTTCATCCTTTGAAATCGGTTTTATAGCCCTTATTTGCAGTTCGAGACCATTGAATACAGCACAAGCGTTTGGAGCACACGAATGATCGAAAATAGAGCTCTGAATATAGAGACCGAAACCGCTCTTCAGATTTTCATAAGCCATTTCATGAATGACTATAGAAAATACATTTATTAAAATTTGTCCGTAAAGTCTAAAAAGTTCATCAAATGAATAGTCGATACCAAAAGTGGCAAAGTTTTGGCAAATTTTATTAAACTGTTTCATACGATTCTCATCTGATTTTATTTCATTTTCATGACTTTTAAAATCATTAAGACTTCTATAATAGCCATTAAATAGTAGAAAATTTTTATTTGACAAACTATTGTCTGCTTTAATGAGAAACCATAAACGCATTAACAAACGCACTGTAAAGTCTTGAAGATATTGATCATAATGTTGTGCATAAACTTTGCACTCATTTTTGTGAGAATGCCAATCATTTTTCTGACACTCGCGATCACAATAATACATTTTTACACACTTTGAACAACGCTTTAATGATTTATCTGTTTTCAAACAGTAATCACATTTGAAGCTCTTCTGATTCTGATCGAGAATATGCACAATCGGCCGTTCTGTACAAATTAGATCTCCGATGGAATGAGGTTTTATTGATTTAAATGCCATATTTTGTGAATTTATTCTTCACATTAGTTTTGATAAAACATGATTGAGAGCCAACTACTTGTAATAGAACTCTAACGCTTTATTTGAGTTATTTTTAAAAAAGTTGCCGAATAATGATTTCTATTTATAAACTTTATAAATATCTCTGTAAATAAATATTGAAATACATTGTTACCATTTAAGCTGTGAATCAGCCATTAGTTTTATCAATTGTTCAAATTCTTTTGATTCTTCAGATTTCAATCATTTTTTATTAAGTTTAGTCAATTATTTATCAAATGTGCAAAACGTACACAATTTAAATATCAGTTCACTTAAAGCTAAATTACTTGTAAATTAAATATCTCAAAAAAAGAATATCAAACTCTTATTAGATGATGGCTTTAGATTTGGTCAGATCTTCAGTTGTGTGAGAAATCTGGAAATCATTTCTTATTTCTTGTTTACTTGCCTTTTAAGTTTAGTGTTAAACAAATGCAAAGTTTAACAAATACCTGAATCAAACAATTGTTCCACTACTGTCACAATAATCTACAAAAATGAGTTTTACTAAATATTCAGTAGAAAATAGATATTTTATGATTTATTTAAATAAAATTGTATCCAAATTCAAAATTGTTTTTAAAGAATTATTTTATAACATTGAGAATGAACTAAAATTTATTAAATCTAATAAAGAAAATGTTAAGCATTTTACTGAAAGGACTCTGAAAGAAGTCAAAAATACACAGAAATAAGATTTAAGAATAATCATAATCAATGACTTTGAAGTCTTGTGTAAACTTGAAACGGTGCAAATCAATGAATGGTATTGACTCTTCTTCATCACTTCATTATCTTTTAATAGCCGACAGTGTTGAACCCATTCAGCTAAATTGACATTTGAAATGTTTATTTCTGGTTTTAGTTGAGAGCTTCTTCGAATATTAATGAGATTTTTTATTTAGTATCTCAAAGTTTATTTGACTCCATTTGTAAAAGCAATTTATTTAATACGTTATTTCAGTACAGCTCTAATTTAGATCAAAACTTTATATCCTCTGATAAATTAGATATTTTAATTAGAATATTGTTTTAATCAATTATGTAATTAGAAGGTAAGTAATAAATCCTTTTGTGATTAGTTCATATTGAAAAAGCACTTGAGCCTACATTTAATAAAGAGTAATCTATAAATAATAGGTTAGTGTACTGTAGATTAAGGATTTTTTCTAATCAAAAACAGCTCATTAGTATTTTGTAAAGTGAAGTATTAATTTGTATTTGCATTTATTCTGTATTAATTCAACTGTTATTCTTCGAGCAATAAAATGTAAAAAATGATTATATGAATCTCATATGAATCAAAGCCATTTATTCTTTATTAATATTTAGATCGATTATTATAGAATATTCTTTAAGCTTTAATTAGTTGAATGCCTTTTGAGAGTTTAGTTCATCAAAATTAAAATTAGATAAAAATATTGATTTTGATGTTTCTTTAATGCTTTTAATTTAACTGTAAAACAGGTTATCATCAAATTACGTGCCTTTCAAAGGATCAATCGATTAACTAATTATTTATTAACTTTATTATTGCATCAAATTTCTAATAAATATTGAGCTTTTAATTATGAGAATTAATAAAACTTATTCTGCAATACGTGTCACTTATAGCGGTTCATATCCATAATATCTATTTCATAAAACTTCTTAAGTGCATATTTGAGCTCTTGGGTCACTGCTTTTGTGGCTCTTTTCTTATGAGATGATAAAAATCCTGAAAAAATCGAATTTTCACTTGAGTGGAACTTTTAGAGAAGACTTGTTCACAATATTTGGTGAGTTTGCTTTTACAGGTGGGAAATAAACTATATGTGGGAAACTTTCCGCTGAGGATTGCATTTCTATACTATATGAGCCCATATTACTGTATACTAGTATTACTCTTATTAGCTTTTATTTTATAAAAGTAAGTAAAGCAATACTTATATAACAGTAGTTCTGGTATATTGAAAATAGTAATACTCTTTCGCTCAGAATAAAAGGGAGAAAATATATTATTGTGAAGAAATATGGCGGAAAAGTGATTCATTTTCTACAGAAGAAAGATATTAAAGCATTTTATCATGTTTTCTGCTCAACTCTAATATAAGAATGACAAACATCTCTATATATTATATTTTGAATGAAGTAAATATAACATTATTAAATCAATTATTACTCAACAGTACTTTTTATTCACGTATTTTTAGCACAGATATTACAGACAACATACAAATATTCATTATTCAAATTCTCTGCAATGCGTTCAGAATATTTAATGATTAGATCTGATAATCAAAAAATTGGTCGTAAATTATTTTGATTCATTCTTTCATCTATTTATGTCTAATATATTTAATGTTTGAAAAGACCTTATTTTTCATCTGTCTAAAAGTCTATATGAAAAAAGAAATTTTTTGTCATTACTTATGTAACTTGACTTAGAATTGATGATAATTCGCAAAGAATTCAAAGAATAAGTTATATTCGGAAAAATACCAAAAAAGAGTATTTGTTACAATAGGTTTACTGGTATTAAGGCTTACAAAGTTAGACTTACAATTATTTTTACTATTATTGTTAATCTTATAAAATGAGATAATATTAGGATAAAAATGTATTGGCTCAAGTTCAACATTGAACAAGTTTTTTTGAATCTTTCTGAACTATCATACTTAATAAAAATATTTTAAAAATTTGAAAAAAATTTTCATGAACTTCCGTTTCAGTTATTTTTTCTCTTTGAATAAATATCGCAGATTTTATTTAACTTCATCACAAAAACACAAATGAATTGTGCATTCTTTATGAGATAGGGCTCATGTTATGTCGGATGAATGTTATGAATTTGAAGTTACCTTACTCTTCACTATATAACTAATTTGTAGATTGAATTGCAAACTAAAAAAATCGAAACTTAAGTTAAATTCGAATAAATTATATTTTGAATTGTTTTGCTTGTACTCGAACTAAAGTTATCGAACAAACTATTTTAAGACTTTTTACAATACTTTCATTTTGAAATAAAACTTCTTTTGTATCCTTCATTTGAAAAGCGAACAATCGATTTCTGGATTACAATGTTTTGAATGTGCATTTGAAAAATTCAATTCAGGGAATGAAATGGTAGTGAAGTAGCAGATTTGGAAAAATAGTTCCTATTACTATTACTTGATATAAAGCACAGTCTGTCCCAGCTATAGGCAACGCGTCAGTACAGCAATAAAGAATATAATCGTGTTTGCCTATATCCAAATGATAGAAAGTCTATTATTTTAAAAATATCTCTGAATAATGAGTATTTTTTATCTAATAATTGATTAATTTTGTTTTAAAATGAATGGCTAAAGTATTCTATTGGGCCTCATTTTTAATTACAATTAATTAAACAAATGTTTTTTCAGTTGGATTATTGCTAAATGTTGCGTATATTCAAACTCTAATGTTAAAGACTCCATAGGGCTGGTGGTGCATAAGAAAACAGTAACTTATAACACTGGATTTGTATGCATAATATGAGGGTTGCCCATATCCAGGTCTGATAGTATTCTAAAATTTTAAAGAAATCCTTTTATAGTAGTTAAGATTGAGCTGAAGTTAAGCTCAAACGCGCTCAAAATTCTAACTTTTACTCACATTCTTTGGTTTATTTTTGTTGAAATAATTTTTTTTTGTTTAAAATAAATACTTAACTCAATGTTTTTATTTTTTAAATAGAGGTAGATTTCACTCAATCTGCTTCCCGCAGTTCGGACAAACGGGACATGACTTACATAAAAGGTTAAAGTTTGAAAATTAATTTGAAGGCTTGAATTGCCTTCACTACAAAGTCTGCACGTTTCGTGTTTCTAACAATACTCTAAGTGAAAAGATTTATTGAAAAGCATTGCAATGAATGAGTGATCGTATGAATTATTACAGAAGTATCTCAAATATTTTTAATCGAAAACACATTTACACATTACAGGTATATTTATTTTATTTTTAAATAGAGTCTCTAATTCACTAAAAGTTAAGAGCAAGACAATCACTTTTTCGGAAATCAGACTTTTTCTGAATTGCTCAAAACGTTCGTAAACTAAGAAATTTTTACAATTTTTACTAACTCTCCAAATTTCCGGAAATGTCCTATCTTTTAACGAGAAGAGCACATTTTTCTTGATTTTCCAGTATTTTATTAAGAATTTCAGAATTTAGTGCCACTAAAAAATCGAAACACTTTTAGAATCAAGCTTTTTAGATTAGAAGGTTTTTGAATTTTTTATGAAAAATTAAAAAATGGATTTGGTCTACCATTTAAAATTTATCTTAAATGTGAAAATTCCTTTAAAAAAATGGTTGCACTAAATTTAAATTTGAAATATTGCTATAATTCTTGTGCTTCTATTGCTATTTTTTCAAAAAATTTTCTGAATTTTGTAGAGTAATTTAAAAAAAGCACCGAAATTTTGAAGTTTCGGCTAAGAAAAGTCATTGCCTTTGTTATGATTCAGACTTCTTAATGAGATTCATTTATATTCATATGGCTACTCTGGATGTCTTTCACTAGATTTAAGAAATTCTTATACTGTATTAAATAATCACAAAAAATAATTATCTTTGAAGCCGTTGACAGCAATAGTTTATTGTCCTGTAGAATGCATATCATATTATATATGATACAGTACA
>JAQGCH010002168.1:0-13325 GCA_034699485.1 Nanhermannia elegantula
AAGCAAGCATGGCCTCTAAAAGCTATTTTTAAGCAAAAAAGCATGCAAATAAGCAAATGCTTATAATCACAGCCCTGATAATAACTTATTTTAATTCATATAAAGTTAGTGTTTGCAAAGCAAGAGGTGGCTGCATTTCAAAGTGTATTATATAGAATATATGATTTTTACTAGTGATGTTTCGGTCTTTGGGACTCAAGAGGGAAGTATGCGAGTCTAAGGAACAGATTCAAAAAATATTTTTATGGTATAAGTGTCATGTCATGTCATACCATTACAAAAAATCCATATAAAAACTGCTGATCGCTATTAGGGTACGGTAGACAGCAATTTAAATTTTAATATTTAATGGTAGTCTATGAAGATTGCGATATTTCTATATGTTACATGAATTAAAATGTTAAATTTACCAAGACGAACTAAACATATATATAAAAATTCTAATTAATAGAAATTATTTTACACTAAAAATGATTGGATACATATAATTTTATTTGACTCAAATATAATCCGTTTATGAGTTATATCCCTTCACACTTGAAAATAAAATAAATATATCTGAGTATAGTGTGCCAGCCCATCATCTCATTGATACGAATTTAGTACCGAATTAAAGCTTTTTTAAAGTTGTTTTAAATACTTTAACCGTATTTGATATAAATTTGAAAATTTTAATTCTATTTAATATTATGCACTCTTCATACAACTAAATCAAGCTGTAAACTAAATCAAGACATTTTCAATACTACAGCTTTCATATTTGAGAAAATCAAATAATTTATTTACACTACTGTTTGAAATAAAAATTTTGAAACCTTATGATCTAAATGACCCCATGTCGCTAATAATACCCTAATTTTAAATAATAATAAATAATTTTTTGATATAGAACAAGATTATAGACCTAACGAACATTTCGAACCTTTTAAGACAGACTAAGACTAAGACTAAGACTAAGACTAAAATACTAACCCAACACTAGTTTTTACAGATCCGTTGGTGTACTGTTACAGTACTGGCATTACGTATCGACAATTTAATGTGCGTTCGAGTAAACACTTCAGCTTGACTTCAACAGGTCTACAGAACATAATAACAATCTAGTTTATGAAAACATATTTTTCATAACTGTTTGACAGTATATTATATTTTACACAATTGGCTCAAAACTAATTGTGTCTTATTTTCGTTATTATATTTTTCGAACTCTGACATTTTGTAATTCATGCAGTTATAAACAGAATGTCAACAAAATAGAATCGTAGAGTGCTTTAAACATTTGAATGCAATTTATTGTTTTGAATCTCTCAATCATTCTCTTCGTTAAAGCGTTTGAGGGCTTTATCACTGATTTTGAATGAAAATTCTTATGAGTTAATTATTTATATTAATCGTTGAGAGCTTTTGAGCTATAAGGCATCGGATTACTTCTTACGACATACTTCTCTCTTCTCATTCACTGTATAGAACATATAAAACTAATAGTAAGCAACACAAATTGCCGCAGCGGCAGAACCAGCACAAGCACATTGATTAAGAGATTTAAAGTAAAGTGCATTTGTGTCAGAAGAAAACCCTAAGAAAACCAGAAGGGGTTTGGGTTTCTGTTTTGAAAAATATGTGCGAAAGCCTTAGGATTCCGTAGTCTTATATGTTTTGCTTAATTTATTACTTCTCTTAACAAAATGCTTGAATGACTGATAAAAAATAATTTATTTTCAAAAATACTTATTATATAGCATCTAAATCTGTCTCAAAATTTTTAATACACAAAATTAATTTATGACTGAACCAACCCATGACAAAATAAATACATAATTCTTCAATTTCTCCGATCCCAATATTATACATTTCATGTTTACTTTAACTGAAATAAACTTAATCTGCTTAACAATTAAAATCATATACCGTATAACAGATAAATGATTGGATCAAAACAATTAGAATGTATGAGACAATCAATAACTATTAATTATGAGCAATAAATAAGTTTAGGAGTGATACACATAGTACGTACGCAGTCTTGGGGGAGGGGAGGGGGGTCAGTCAAAAGCGTACAAGCTCTTACACTCCTATATGCTTAACATTAGGTATTAGTGTGCAAAAGTGTACATGGAGGGGGTAGGGGTCTAGAAATTGTCAAAAACTGCGTACGTACTATGCGCATTTAAAAACCCCTTACAGAATTTTTTTCAAATACTGTATCTTTGATTAAATCTATGCGACACTGAAACTCAAACTATTATTTATAGACTAATCAGACTATTGTGAGATTAATAACTTTAAGGAACAGAATTTATTGAAATACAGAGGCTTATAAAGACTTTTTACGGCCACTTTTGAAGTCGAATAATTCAACAAATAATTGTAGCAATTTAATGAAACCAATTTCAAATTAAAGCATATTCTTTTATCTAATTATATTCAGTTTTTATGAGAGTCGATTGTTTCATCTCAAACTTGTAGCGTAAATACAAAACCTTAATCAAAAAAAATAAAATTTTTCTACGCTATAGAGAAATACATAGTAAATCTCCAGAGAAACAAGAAATGTCAAAATTTGTTTCGGGTTATTCTCTTCATGACTGACATCGCCTACCATTGCAATATTAATGTTATTACAAAACCTCATATGTTATGATTATTCTTAATTAATTATTTTTATTTAATAACTTAAAGAGGCCAAGAGAACTTATCTCACCCGCGACCATTTTTATAATAGTCTTCTATGAAAATATTCTTATTTTCATTTTCAGCTTTTTATTTTACTTATTTCTCGATTTTTTTCTATCGAGATTCTTAATTCTATAGTTAAGACAATTCGGTGTCTTTATGTTATGATCATTCATATGATGAATTATCTTTCGCTCTGACCACTACAGGTCTAAAACTGTTAAGCCACGCCCTTAAAATATGAAGTCACATTTATGTCTTATAATTATAATTTGCAGACTTCTCTTATTTTTGTCTCATTAGAGGACAACATTACCTTTAATTTAATATATAATTTATTAAAATGGATTGAGTCAATCAAAAGTTATTCGACTTCAAAAGTGGCCGTAAAAAGTCTTTATGATCCTGTACTTTATGTTTAATCTTGATTTTAATTTGAGTATTTGAAACGCCAAGAGATATTTACAATGAATTGCAAAATCATGAAAAAGAATTAGATCTTGAATTATAATGATTCATGTCTGAGATCAATTACTGTACTGTATCTACATTATAGATGCACATATGGTCCAAAGCCTGAGCAGCTCGAAACTCGCCTGAGCTGAACTGAGTTGAGCTTGTGCGCAAAAACCCTTGAGCTGCTCTTTTACTCATAAGCTCAGAGCTCTGCCTTTATTTTTTCGATTGATCCCGAGTTCGTCATTGTTGAGAAAATCCCTTAAAGCCGTAGTTTTTTTCAACATTGATATAGTGAATAAAATATAAGGGGATCCATAAGATCCCTCCGTTTTAATGAAGTTTTGTAGATTTATTCTTAAATAAATGCGTTAGTTTATAAAACTAGTTAATAAATAAATGGTTAGGGGTCGTCCAAATAGTGCGTACATAGTCAAGGGGACGGGAGGGGTCAGCCAAAACCGTACAAATATTTACGTTAGTGGAGGGGTATAAGGAGAAAAAGTACGTACACATCATATATGTTGAAAATTCAAATTCTAAGTGATTTGGCTTACATCAAATTTAAAATACCAATAATATTGAGTTTTAAAATTAAATAGATAAAAACTATGGAATGAAATTAAACTTGATAATAGAAAAATAAGAAATAATTGCACTCGAGATAACAATATTCATATCATCAAAAAAATTTTTAATTGATTAAATAGTGAATAAAAACGTTTTCTTCATTTAACTACTTTTCAGGAAATCTCACCGACGCTCAAAATTAATGCCTGTCTGATTTTTACTCCCTTTTAAATAGTGGATAAACTTAATTATATTTAAATTGTGTTTAATTATTTAAGGCGGGAGGGGAGGGGTTGAGTAAAAGTGTACGTACTATGGGGGAGGGGGTTAAATGAAAGCGTGCGAATCCATACCGAGGGGAGGGAGGGTCTTAAAGTTTACTTTTTGTATGTACGCACTATTTGGACGACCCCTTATTAATAATATTGCAATTATATACAACTACAGCTATGAGAGATTTTCTCAACATTGACAAACTCGGGATCAATTGAAAAAATACAAGGCAGAGCTGAACCCTGATCTACGCTTCTGAGCATAAAATTATTCAATAAGGGCTCGTGCAAAAAGTACGTACTAAGTGATAGGGGTGAGGGGGGGGGGGTTAGTCAAAAGAGTACAAATGCGTATAGAGGAGTGAGTTAAAGCAAAAAGTACGTGCATAGTTTAGGGGTTCCGCTTCAGGTTCTCTCGGTTCAGAAGAGGGTCATTTTGGTTCAATTTCTTCTTTAAGCCTCGGTTTTATCACAACTTACTCTGTAGTACCATTTGACGGTTATTATCTATCAGTATGGACTAAATTGCCAAAACATGTATACTATAATTGTGGGCTAGGGAAGGGGGTAGGGGTATGAAAACCCTCCAAAACTGCGTACGTACTTTTTGCACGAGCCCTAATACGAATTTCATTTCGAATATGCATTCATTTTAAAGTATAAGAAAACTGTATTTTAAATACTTAAATAACGAGTATATTATAAAAGATTATAAAAAACTATTTAAACAAATCATGTAATGAATTATCAGATAATCTGCTTCTTTTTTGTAACAACATCTTCCGCCTTTGAGAATATCTGTCGCTCAGAACTAGCGTTGCAAAGCATTAAATTTATATTAAATTTATTATCTTCGGTGAAAATTTAATAAATTTAACAGAAAAAAGGTTATAAATGAAAAAGTTTAAAAATTGCTTTCAATTGAGTATAAAACTAAACGTTTAAATAATAATTTCACTCAATTTGATATTTCAGAGTTAAATTATGGCAAATATAAGTTCTTGATTTAGGAGAACCTAATTTTTTGATGATAACACAGAAATTAAACGTTTTGCTGTATTTTAAAATTTAATATTAAATTTAATCATTTGGAGAAAATTTATTAAATTTAACAAACGCTACTCAGAACACTTGTGGCGGGTATACATAGAATGTGAAAGCAAATGAAAGAATTGGATATTTGTTTTCATAAATTTTTTACTACTGGACTGATCAGTTTGAAAGCTTTCTTGAGACAAACATAGCTTTCTACTATTCGATTGCATTGCATTATGTTTTTTCATAAGTGATGCTTTAGGACTGAGAACTATATCAAATTTTCTCTATTTAATGTTAATTGTAAATAGTTTTGACACCACTTCATTAAAACTGGAACCGAACCAAACCGCGCAGTCTTATTTCACATTGTTATCAATAAGTTATTAAAAATAGAATTAAAATTAAGATTCAAAGTAACTTAAAATGTTATTTAGTTATTAAAAAATTATTTGTTTCAAAAATCAAAATGCAATAAAATAATGTTTTTAAAGTATTTCACTTTTGTATTTGAGCGTTCAGTTTTCTAATTCATTTATTAACAAATAATTCAAAATTTGTTGATTTAATCACAAAAATTATTATTATTTGATAGCATTTGTGTAAATTTATCGCCCATTTTGTTATTTTAAAAGCCGATTTCTACCGATTTTAACTAACTGGTGTCATCGGTGGTTAAATTCGGTTAAAATCGGTTAAAACCGATAAATCGTAGGCTCAATCATAATTTAAATTATTTTATATAAACAATAAATAAGAGTTGTAGTAAAAGTAATGAAGAGAAAAATAAATAAATGTATATTGCTCATTTTTGTAGTATATTTGGATATTTATCAAAATTAAATACATAAATATCTCATCCATAATCATAAAAGCGCTGGATTTAAGCTCCAGATAAAGAATATTTTGTGAATAATAAGCTCGAATTTCTATGATTTAACCTGTTCGTATTTTAAATAAGAATCCAAACAAAGTCTAACTAAGCATAAGATTACAATTTTCAATACTACAGGTATTAAGTACTATAAATCTTTGGATCAATATTATTATATTTTAAGTTGAAGCGTTCTTCATTAAAATGTTGACAAAATGGCAAATTTAACAATAATTAAAGTGAACATTAAATTCAAGAGAAATCAAAGAACCAAAAGTAAGATAATGTTTAAAAACGCGTAAATATATAATATAAGAAGATTCAGAATATTAGGTAAAATTGTAAACTTTAGTAAACAGACCTCGGATTTAATTTTATCAATTAGTGTAAACCAAATTCTTTTATAAATTTAATGAATATTATTAGTTGAAGAGATATTTTTAGTTTTTAATTGAGCAAAAAATTATTAATAGAGTGCGGAAAAATAGCATTCTACCTATTTTTTGTTCTTTATAACTTATAATCAATTCCGGAGTCAAATATAAGTTATAATCTCATCAAAATATGTCATTTGAGACACATCTACAAATGCCTATTTAATTGTCATTTATAGAAAAATTTATTATTTTTATTTAAAACAAAATATTAGATAATTTTAAATTTTAGATAAAATTAGATAAAATTTTAATCTCAAAAGTTATCTTATGATTAAAATGAATTGTTTTTAGATCACTTATTTTTATGCCCCATAAGTTGGATATTTTTGGAATATCTCATTTTTCAATATTTATATTGGTTAATATTTAAAATAAAGATAATTTGGTACCTGCTTCACAGTTTTTAGGTATTATTCTTTGCCTAAAAGCATATTTTTATGTATTATTTTTTCGCAGTTTAATTATCAATAATAGAATTCAATATTACTAATAATCAATAACTATTGAAAATGTTACACTTTTTAAAACTGATACAGTTGTGCAGTGACCAGAATTCTGTGAGATTTACTGAATGTATTTTAACATACAATAATTTCCCAAATAATAAAGAAAAGCAATAGATTTAAGACTTAAAATGAACAGATTTTCCATCAAATTAATTGCGAATCAATGCAAATAAACAAAAATAACTGAAATTTAAATTAATAAACTCAGTGATCAAATAATCTGTGAATTTATGCACTACTGGTGTGCAGTACTTATGCGATAGACATTCAACTTAAGAGATTAACAGTAATCTATGGTTTACTTACCACATGCGATATTCATTACTTCAATAAATTAATTTTGATGAAGAGATTAGTGTTTTATATCTGAGTATTGCATACATTAACATGAATATGAGACAAAATTGAATGATTGGCTGCAAATACAACACATATTTCGTGAATTGGTATTCCGTATGATCTAATATGTAACAGCAATAACTCACAGAATGTGTGTCTCGAGTCTTGACTAACTAGAAAGCAAAGCAACACATATATTGACGGGCAATACAATGGAACGCTTATCATCTCTTCAGCATCCTTTCGGAGACGTTTCCATAGAAACATTTAACCAACAATTTCAGAACATTTCTGACAGAAAGAAAGTTTACGCTAATATTATATCAATGGTAAGTATGAGCAGAGCGCGAGAGCTCTACAATACTATTATAGTATAATATGTGTCAATGCACAAAAATAGGCTTTTCAATAGTTTCTGATACATTGTATTTTTAATTTCAATAATGTCTTTAAAAAATTATTAAATTTGAGTTCAATAACGAATAACATTAAATTTTAAAAACAATTTCATAATATATTTAGAATTAATAGTTTGAATGTATAATTGATTCGGTATTTAAAGCAAAGAAAATGATTTTCAAACTATCATTTGTAATGATTTATTACAAAAGTTTGTGGATTTTGTAATCTATTTTATCCTTTCAAAGCAAACTCTGATTGCTTTACCCCTTTAAACAGTTTTGAAGCCCAATTTTTCAGATATCTTTTTTGACTCAAAACAATTTCACAATCAAAAAAATGATAGAAAAAATTAATTGCTATTTAATTTTATTTATTTATTTAGTTCTCGCGAATCATATTTAAAGGTTATTTAAATGTTTGAAAGAAAGGCTTACAGAAGACGTAAGCACTTGTAATGACTAAATTATTTTACATTTAATAATTTGATGAATTAAATGTTATCATATCCATTAGTCTTACTATGTTTGTAGATATGAATGAGGTTTTAGAAAAAGTACCCTTTTCTGTAGATTTATTATAAAAAGAGTATAAAACCTATAACAGCTTTTGAATTATAACTTAAAACTAATTAGTCATTTATTACTATGATTACTACTATTAACAGCAGTGATTATTACTACCAGATTACTGCTAATGTTTTAGTAGGTATTTTGTTTGTGAACATTTTCTGTGAAAAATTTACTAAATTTAATATAAATTTAATATTTTGAACGTTAACTTTATTAAGTGTTACTCGATGTTACTTAATGTCTCACATTCTTATAAGTTTTAACCCGAGTCTCTATTGGTTAGGAATCACGAATTTTTTTCTTTTAGCTCAATTCGTAAAACGCAAAATGAGTTTCAATCATTAAATAATGAGTAAAAATATTTACGTTCCGAAAAACACAAAAATTGACGAATATTTGGTAAATTTAGCGAATTTTACAAAAATCTTAAATTTTCCAGAAATTCTCCAAAATTTGATGTATTTGAATTTTTATACGTTGGTTTCCCTTTGATTTTTTCCAGTTTTATAAAAAAAAAGTCAAATATTTTATGATATTTGTTAGGAATTTAAAAAAGATCAGTATATAAAAATTTGGTGAGAAGATAATAATTTAAAAATTTTATGCCTAACAATTTATCTCTGAAAAATGAAGTCTCTCTACTCCATGTGTTTCTCTGAAAAAAATTAAAAATATTTTGGAAAAATTATTCCAAAAATTTATTGATACTTAAAATTATTTTGCATAAAAAAATGTCTTAGAAATCAATAGCTTTAAACTAGAGTCAATTTCGTACGAATTTTTTTTATTCAGTAATACTGTACGTATTTTTAAGGAAAATATTATTTTTAAAAATTTCAAATAACTTTTTGATACCAATGAAGTTAAATATTACAAAAAGCTTTTTTATTATTAAAAGCCATTTCTATAAGTAAAGAAGATAAAGTAAATAAAGAATTTCCTTCACTTATTTATGAAAGCATAACTTTTAATAAATAATGTATTAAAATTTGAAACTTTTAGCATATCTTTAATTTTCCTTAAGTTTAAAAAATATGGAACTGTACTGAACCTTAAAATAATTTTACTATACTGTACTTTACTGAAATCCGTAATACTTCGCACTGTATAGTAATGGAATCATTTTGTCCCCATAGCAACGAGAAAACATACTTCAAATCAATGTTTCAATTGAAGAAATGTTACCCGTTTTTTGTTTCTGCTAATATGCAATATATGAAAATATCATTTCGAAGTATGTTTTCTTTATTATACTGGACTCAATTAATATGCTTTACAATAAAGTATATATCTTACTAAAAGTGTGCCTTTCATTTGTTTCTAACTGTACGGAATTCACTCTTTACATTGGACCACTCGATTTTCATGATTTTCCGAAAGCTACTGCATTGGAGCTTTCGAGCTTGCAATGTCCGATTTTTAAAAAACAGCAAAACATGACTTTAAAACATCTGACGATTAAATGTAAATTGTTTTAACTATTTTTTGGCCTAAATAAATAAGTATTAAAACGTGTAATCTTTATTTTATTTTTACTTAATCTTTATTACAACAAGAATTTTAGGTTTGGGTTTGGGTCGTACCTGGGCATAGGGATGTTCCTAGCGTGATTACAGATTTTTACGCCCGTAATATTACGTAATTTTACAGATTTTTACACAGGGGTGCGTAAAATTCTGTAAAATACTGTAAAAATCTTTTGGTTTTTTCGCAAAAATCCTTAAATTTCTTGAAATTTTAAAAAAAATATTTTGCATTTATTTATTGAAATTGTAAATAGAATCAGATCTGCCCTATTATCAGTTAAATGTATTGTTTTCTTCACTCAAAGGATCGCAATAGGCTTCTTAATTGTAAAGTTGAAAAGATTGAGCGAAACAGTCATAATTTAATTCATAAAATTGAAATTATGATACTCAATCCAATTTTGAAGAAGGCTTAATATAGATCAACATATTACGACGATATCCATATAATTGATTTTGATTTATAAATTAATTTTAGTGAGTATAAAGATTTTTACATAATTTTACACTATTTTACAGATTTTTACGTAATTTTACGTAAAATTATACCCCAAAAAGATTATTACGTAAAATTCCCAACCCTACCTGGGCAAGCTCCGAACCTTTGTTGGTGGTGGTGGGGGGGGGAGGGGTCAGCCCCTAGGCAATCTATGCTTTGCCCGCGTATGGTTTGGTGTAGTTTTTTGAAAACTTTTCAGATTTTGTGCGAAAACACCTTTTGAGAAAAAATTGTCTCCGATAACCGATGTGTTATTGGCCCCCCCCCCATTGAAACAAAAATACTCATTAAATCTTAATCAAGGGTTTGGAATATCTTTGCTTAGAATTTGGGGTTATGTTGAGTATGTGTTTATTTACCAAAATTCTAATGCAAAAGTTGAAGCCTTACTCATAATCTGCCCATAATTAAGCACTTTTGAGCTGTTGGTGCTGTTCTGCAAACTTCTTAAAGTTCATTTCACTTGATCTCACTTTAATTGACTTACAAAGTATGTAAACCATTAAAGTTAGCTTAAGTGAGATAAACATAAAAGTTGAACACAAAGTGAATTAGGATTACTGTTTACTTCTAACTCATTGTCAATTTGAGAGACACATCAATGCCATCAATAAGAGTAATAATCAAAACCAATATTAGTCAACGTTTTACAGCGCTATCTATTTGTTTAGTATTTAAATATAAATTCATTTCATATTTAATGTTATCATAGATTTACTTGAGTTTTAATTACAATAAACCTAATCATCAAATAATATAAATGTGTATTAAATTAACAAAAATAAGAGTTTGTTTTCAATAATAACATGTCTAATAAGCTATCAGTTAGTGATCTAAATACAGAATTTCTGCCATTGATTTACGACATCGTTCGCAGGTATGACTCAATCAATCGTTCAATCATTTTGTCATTTAATATAATAATTATTAATTAATTAATTAATTAAAAGCATAGAACGTGAGACTCACGACAGCGTAACCCAGAAGTCACTTAACATTCGTGAACAACATTCTGACTGTAACACAAAAATACAACAATTGAGGGATCGATTCAATGAATTGCGGACACAATTACTTAAAATTCCGGGCATTGGAGTCACGAAAGAAGAACAGCTCAAGTCTTTGGAGGCATTGAGACAACAGCTCATTCTCAAAAGAGAGCTACTCATGAAATACAAGAATAACTGCCCTTTCGATCCAAAACACATAAACTAATAACTCATTTATTATTATTAAAGCACTTTATATAACAAATGAAGTTCAGAATTATAAATAACTTACTATTAAAGCGCTATTTAAGCAGTCGTTCAAATTTGAGGCCATTTTTGGCGAAGAGACCGATGGACAAGAGTTTTTGGCACTTTCACGACTCCATTCATTTCAAAGGTTTCACATTTCGTAATGAAAACTATGAAAACTGTGAACTCAATCAAAGTCATGAAATGGTTATAAGAAAACAATTGTCGGACTCTATCATTAAAAACCCAAATCATGTGATAACCGATAGTGTGCATCAGTTTTCACTGCAAACCAAACTCTATATATTGGACACAATAGCTATAGTACACGGAACTGATCACAAAAGTGCAATCACTTATTTTGATGGTTTGCGGCCACAAATAATTTTTGAACTGCAAAAGCATAACATTTATGTTTTGATGCAATTGTTATATTTTAGTTCTATTATAACCACTGAAAACAGAGACGATTATAATTTCATGATTTCTAAAATTATTGACAGAATTGAAACTTTCTTTTCAAAACAAGATTCAACTTATTTGCAGTTATGTTCGGCTGATATCGCAGTTCTGTGTCATTCTTTGTTCAAATTGAAAATTAAACTCAAAACTATTTTGAATCTCTTCTCGAGTTTAGTTTCCGAAGACATTAAAAATAATAAAATAAGTAAATCGCACGTCATTTCAATTGTTAAATACATGCGATTTAATGAATATAGTGATGAGAGACTGTCCGATGCCATCAAAGACTTCATTAAAGAAAATTCAAATCAATATTCATTTCTAGAATGCGCTCATTTTCTGGCATTTTTCGCCAATGTTTCACTTTATGACACAGATGTTTACCGCTATTTAGTGGATGAGAGGGCTTCTCAACTACTAGAAGTCGATTCCGTAAATCTATTGAATGGAGAAAAGCTTCGATCTAAAGATTTGGCCCGATTTTTATGGTCTGTTTCTATAATGAATCACAAACTCAACCAAAATCTAATTAATAAAATTTGTCAACACATAGAAAATCTCATGTCTACTGATTTTGTAATTTATCCGCATTTTCTTCTCGATTGTCTCAAGTCATTGATAGTGTTGGGAATATATCCGCAAAAAATTTTATTAAACTCATTAAACTCTAAAAAATTTTCAAAATTATTCGTTGAGTCAAAACGTGAAAAAACTGCACTCGATTTGTATTTCATTCTCGAGTCAATAGCTATCGAAAGACCTTCTATTAAATTAGAAAAACGCACTTTTCTGTACACTGTCGCTAAACAACCAAATAACAGCATTAAATTCGAGTGTAAACATAGACCTCAACTCTTAAAGTTTCGTAATTTAATTAATCGCTATCAGAATGCAAACCAAATTAATGTTGAGTTTCGTTATATACTTCCACACATAGGAATCGCTTCACTTGTAGTGAACGAAACCTCATTAGAAGTGATCGACTCAACGGTCAGCTCATCGACAAAAAATGTCTCAAAACATTTGAATGGTTTGATGCAAACAAAACTTAGACAAATGGACAAAAGAGATATTTCTTATAAACTTATTTATAATTCTCAAGATTTGGACAATTTTTTGAACCTAACAAATGTACATAACGTATAGTTTGTAACAAATGTATTGTACTGTCATTTAATAAATGATTTGTATTTAATATATTTAATAAAAAAAACTTTGGAAAAGTATTTTTACTCGTTGTGAATCCTATACCAGTATTTATAATAAAGAAATGAAAAATAATTATTAATGTTTTGAATTAGAGATAAATAGTCTTCAAATTGATGTAAAACTTATTTACTTTAAACAATATGTACAAATGCTGAGCTCAGGTGCTTTTTTGGGCCTCGGGTTCAAGGCTGAGGACCGTGAGCACAGGCTCGGGCTCAAACACTGAGTGCAACTGACAGGTGAGCCTGTGTTTTGTGG
>JAQGCH010002169.1:0-13324 GCA_034699485.1 Nanhermannia elegantula
TACTAGTTTTTAGGGCAACTAATATGCTAGTAATTGCAGTGACGATTAGGGTATGTTCGCCGAAGTGGATATATCTACTTTTTAAGCCTATCCACTTTATAATCCTGTGGGCGAATAGGATAGTTGACTGAAATAGTAGATTGAAAAGAATCCACTTTTAAAGCAGGATTTTTTTCGTAAAACAGCATATATATTTGTCTAGCATGCGTTAATTGAAATTTCTTAATCAATTATTTTCAATCCTATCCACTTAAAGATTAAAGGGCGATCAAATGTAGATTATTTTTTATCCAGTTTTAAAACAATCTGATCCCATCATTATCGGCGATCCCATCCTTAGGCATAAGTATAATGAGTATAAGTATCGGATGATGTGTTAGTTCAGGGCTGGCGTGAAGGATGACTTTGTCATTCATAGAAGTGAATAACAGTTTACTTCAGTATAATTTTAGAAAAATAATTATCGGGTTTGAACTTGTAGTTGAGTGCATGTTAGGGTCACAGTAAGGCTAAGTGAAAGTTAAGCGCATGAACTCATTCATATTAATTTAAATGAACGAATATTTAATTTTTATCATTAAATATTTGCTTATTTTGTTTCAGTTATACTAAAGAGTATTCTCAAAAAGAAAACACAGAAGAGCAACGCATACAAAACAACTCAGAAAATGATTCCACAGTTAATGATAAGCCGATGGCTCAGATGAAAGAAAACAATATAGATGCGAACGATTCGGCGAAACAAGAATTGTGTTTATTGGCAAAACTGATTGGAAGACCAGAACAAAACCAAAATGAACCCGAAATGAATTTTTGGCTCAATCTCGGGACAGATGATTCAGTATTTAATGTATCGAAGATTGAAACCAATGATAATTATAATGAACTGAACTTTAGTGAAGGAATTCATGAAAATAAAAGTTTAGAAACAATTATAAATGATTTGAATATAGATGTAAACGAAGACAACAATAATGCAAATAATGACGACTTATTGGCACTCATGGACTCATAATTAATAAAATAAATAAATTTTATTGTTGTAAAGTTACTATTAATGATGTAAATAAATTGGTGTTTTTCCTCTCATTTAAATAAAAAAAAAGTTTTAGAAACCATAGATATTAGATATTGTACAGTACATGGATTTTTCTGATTAAGCATTTATAATTAGCAGATCATAAGTAATAGTTTAAGAAAATAAATGAAAGCCAAACGATTTGAATAAGTGTTTCATTTTTGTTGAAATAATTCATATCAATAAAAATACTGACCTATAATGTATTGAAATTAACAATACTTATAATTAGTGTAGAGCAAAAGACAAGCTCGGGCATTTCAAAATAAGCTCAAGCTTAAATTTTCAGTATGGTGTTAGGGAAGCTCATAGCAATGAGCTTAAGTGTGCTTCTCTTATAACTAAAACCAGTTAAAATAAAACTTTTATTAGAATTTAGAACCAGATTAACAAACTTTTCAAAGAAATAAATAGCCTTGCAATTAGACTAAAATAAGGTGAAATTTTCGGCTTATTTTCTGATAGGTGCAGATTTTTAATTCGCTCTTAAGAATGTGTTTAATTAAAACCTGTTTACATAAGCTCAAAGCTTAAACTCGCATAAAATGAGCTTATGCTCTACGCTACTTATAACTATGATCAAAAATAATATGCATAAAAATTAGCTTAAATATGCGCATATATTAGAGCTGGAGGATTCCGAGTATTTCAGGAACAGGTCGGGTACTCGGAAAATTAACACATTAAATCACATGCTTATAAAGAATTTTTATTCTTAAATCGACTTTTATAGTCATTACTCGCATTGGCATAAATGTAATGCTAATGCATAATACAGGTATATAAGGTTATCAAATCCCCCGATTTTGTCTGAAGTCTCAAGTTTTCAAAGTTTTTCTCCACTCTATATTTCTATGTTAGTTCTGGAGCTCATTTCTCCAGTATTTTATATATATGTTGTATCTAAAGTTGAAAATCATTTAAAATCAACTTGCTTTGGATCAAAAGGTCAAAGGCTTTCAAAATCCAAATTACTACTGATTGGACGCCTATAGATAATTACAATTAACCTAACCTTAACCTAATTGAATTAGGTGTTAATTTAATTATGATTTCCAACATTAAATGATTTTGAACTTTAGATACAACATATATATCGGACACCGATATAACGCTTGATTTCTTGCTTTTAATCGCAACTGTATTAAGACCTTTATCTGCGGAATTGTGAACAATTGTTTGGTTGATAGCTGTATGATTTGACCAAACAAAAATTTTAATAGTTTATATATTTATATGTATTCATATTATTTATAAAAAAATAATTTTTTAGTATATTTTGCATTTATATTACGCTTTGAAGTAAAACTTTTTAAAATTTCAATAAATTTTATAATATATGATTTAATTTGAGAAATACCAACTGTACTGCTAAAGTGTAGATTTGTTCTGACATACGAACTCAATAATTGGGAAAATAATCGTAAATACCCCTTAACTTTCAACATAAAATAGGCTATTTTTCGTTTTATTCTGCGTGATATGAGGTCTGCGTCCAATTAAAATTGTTGAATTGGGCGTCAATAATGGTGAAATCGGGTTTACGTCGCAAAACATTATCACTAATTATAATGAATATAAAAAATATATGGCATTGTATATCTCATAAGTTCCTTTACTTATAAAGTGGTATATTATTGAATCGCTCGTTTTGACTAAAATAGAAACATAAAGTCACTGTTTATAAATTTTACTCTGTTTTAGTTATTCATAAATCATTAAAAATAAATTATTTGATTCTCTTTGATATTTAGAACTTATTTTATTTTGTTAAGTGTTAAACTGTGTTAACTCATTCACTCATTATTTGTATTATCCTTTTTGTGTATTAAGTTTACAGACAATATAAAACCAGTGTTTTTGATAAACCTTAACGTGAAGGGAAACCTATCCCAGACCTATCCCAGATCTTAGAAAAGGTTCATTTTATCTGCATTTTATTAGATAGGACAGGTCTGGGATAGGTTTCCCTTCACGTTAAGGTTTATCAAAAACACTATAAAACTAATAGAACACTCACAACAGGTAACCTATAGTTAAAATCGAAATAAACTGTAAATCTATGAAAATCGATAATCATTTATAATTGTAATTAAATTAATCAAAAATGCCTCCAATAAGAAGCGCCAGATTTAAATTTAAATTCTCGTCACTATTCGGTGAATACGATAAATTCCAGAGTTTTGTACTAAATAAAACTTTAATTTAAAAAATATATATATTTAGAGATTTTTTGAATGTTTAACATATTTTTTAAGGTTCACTTTTGGCATAAATGAATACATACATAAATCATTCTCATATAGAGTATCATAAATGGTTGCACAGCCTCGTGGGGCACACAATTCCTTTGGCTCAAGTCTGATACGATTGCTTCCCTTCACTTGTATCATAAGCATTAATTGTGTGCCCGGAGTCGAGTCAATCTATAAAAAAAATAACATATTATTCATTAAATTATTTGACAAACAGAATGTGAAAACCTTTTTATAATGTTTGCCGTAATAGTTAAGCGACACAAGAATCCAATTAGATTTCGTCAACTCCAGCATTGATGGAATAATTTTGGGTCTAAAGTAGTATTTCCTCAATTGTTTCTCTGTCTTCTTATCGCAATTTTCCCTATTTTTATGAAAAGGTTCAGTCATTATTATATGCGATTGCATTGATTCGAGAGAAACTAACCAGTGAGCATACCATCCCATTTCTGAGTTTTTATTAGTTTGCAATTTTCTCAATAAAGTCAAGTGATCGTTAGTCTTCATATTTGTTTGAAACATACAAACATTGATCCAATCGTTCTCTTCATAGATCTATTTATTTGATTAGAAAAGTTGAAGTAATGAAACTTTCTTTCAACTATATTATTGTTAAGTAATACCTTTTCTAAGTCTTGCAAATAGAAAGATTTGTTAGCGATGGGCCAGTTCTGGATCTCATGTTTTGTTAGACTCGAATCTACAATTACTGGAATCTCATTGTGAATGAGATCTGCTATAATTTCAGAATTTATGTCATTTCTTCTTTCTATGAACTCAATGTCTTCGCATAAATAACAGTCTCTTTCGGTCAATATTTCGAAAGTATAAAATGGATTATCGATAAGACACGAAGAACTGTACCAAGTGTTCCAATTCCAATAGGGCTCTATCTATACAGCACAGGTATATTATCGGTTTAGATTTTATTTTGGATTTTGAGAGGTATTAAAGATTTATAAAGGTCTGTAAGAAAGTACTTAAGAATAATTTTCAAACCAGTCTTGATTTTGAACAATTTAAAAATTTGAAATATAGCTCAGAGTTAATGAAATTAAAGCCTGGATTGAAGCGAATGGAGTCTCTTAAATTTTTTCAAAGTAAATCAAATCCAATTTTATTCATATTTGACAGCAAAGGCAGAGTTTAAAAATAACATAATGTTTAATTTGATATTCAATGGAAATATTTATTGCGGTATAAGACATAAGACGTGCATTGTCTCAAACAACACAAAGCTGTTATGTAAACAGCTTTTAACTGTTTAATAAACTTATCTCTGGAAAACATACCTGAAATAGCATAAGCCGTCCGTACATATAAGTTAATCGATTAATGGGCTCAATGCTCAACAAACCAATGATTAACACAATAAAAGTTAAAATTTTAATGAAACGCAACAGACTTTTGGTCATTATATTCGGGCCACAAATTGATGGCTTAAGTATTTGAAAACCTATTTTAGCGATTTCTTCGTTTGACATCCCTTTCAAACGGCATCTTTCAAAAATATCCCGAATATTAGAATCGATTTCATTGAAAGATTTCTTTTCAACAAAACTCGTATTTGTTTTTTTCAATAAAATATCAGTTAATTTTACTCTCAAATAATTCATTATTAATCCAATTATTTCGTTTGACATCAAATTATTTTGAAAATAGTTAAAGTTGAGTTCTGTGGGCTCTCACCTGTGAATAAACTCAACTGAAGTATTTATCAGCTCAACTGTTTTGTTAGACTATTCTATACCAAGATTTTAAAATAAGTATCAACTTTGCGCAACTGTTGTACACATTAGCCATAGGCACGAGATCTCGCCTCGTCTTGCGAAACAAGACAATTATTGGGTAAGATTATAAGTAATGATGAACATAGGCTCGAAAACTCCGAGCCTGAGCCTGGTGAGCCTGGACTCAAAAACCTTAAAGCCTGAGCCTGAGCTCTTACACTCCTATATGCTTAACATTAGGTATACGCGTGCAAAAGCGTACAGGGAGGGGAGGGGGTAGGGGTCTAATAATGATCAAAAACTGTGTACATACTATGTGTACCACCCCTAATAAGAAACTTAGAGCGTTTTGATTTCACTGAAAGTATATAGACTCGAGTTTAATGAAGTCGGTTATAGTCAACCAATTTTGATAATTTGTCAGATTCCCTATTCAGCTAATGTTAAAAACTCAGCTTATTATCAACTCGGATATAGGGAATAATTCGCTATAATCGACTAATTTTTCACATATCAGAGTTAGTTTCCCTCCTTATAGGCAACAAACTGTACCCAAATTTTGAAGTGAAAAACTATCGAAAGATCGTATAAATTAATCAGACGTTGTGTCACATTCATCACTACTCTGTAGTAACTTATGATAATAAATGTCATATGATTTTAAGTATATTTTTTGCTTATATTTGCAAGATAAATATTAAAATTGCAAAATGAATGTAAGAAATAAGAATCATGATATTCATTTTTTTAGCGGCAAAACATATTTTTGAAAAAAATTATCATTCAAACCCGAAGAGTTTACACCCTCCCTTGAATTTTCAAAATCACCCCACTTCACATTGGAACTTCAAATGGTAACATTGCTTACCTCTGGCTTACCTATCCTTATAATCTCAAGTTATAAAAAATGGCCGATTATTTCACTAACTAATGGAATTTATCATTATTTTTATGTGTTTAATATATTTAACATTTATATATTATTTTAAAAGTTCACTTTCAATATAATCAACTCTCGCTATAAGGAACGGATTTGTATTGCATTTGGTGGTTTTCTATAACGAAAGTCAACTGTACCAACTGTTCTTATCCTCTATTAAACGCAATTTTTAAATTACATAAACTAATAAATAAACAATTAATATCAACTTTGCATTCGCAGCAGATATTTGCTCCATTTGAGCGAATCAATAATATACATAATATCACATTAGAAAAGTTTTCTGTCAAGTTTTGTATACCGGCTCACAGCCTGAGACGAGACGAGACATGCTCAAAAAGATTTTTAGAAATTGAGTTTTTTTTGCTACAAATAAATGAATATTTACAATTTAAATGAAAAGAATGCATTCTAATAGAGATATGTTAACCTTTTAAAGACCATGTTCCTATAATGGAATATAATTTTTTAAAATGTATTAAACTAATAACAATATAGTAAGTCAACAATTTTTTATATTAAACATAAGGATTAGATTTGAAACTTATTTTAAATAATAAAATTTTCACATAAAGACCAACACAGTCTATGTTTTATGAAATTTTAAAAAAAGTGCATTTTTGAACCGAAAATAACTCTTATCTTTGGAATTATTTTTCATCAATTTCTAAAATTTTGAAAAATAAAAAAATGACATGCTCATGAATCTAATATAATTAAAAATATAAATGAATTTTAATAATTTAAAAAAATTAAATTATAATTGATATAAAAACAATAATTTATATTTAATGTTCCTGAGGTGGAACATTGGTCTAAAGTGTGAACATTTTATTATAATACATGAATATACATATCAATAAATCTTTTCATCGAATAAACACTAATGTCAAAAAAACAATGTGTTTCGACTGTCGCTGAATTGGGGCTGTCAAAATAATTAGGTTGAATAGCTAGCTAAATCCAGCGAGTTATCACTCGCGAGGTTGGCCACTCCCGTCGGGAGTTGACCATAAGTGACCATTTTCTGGTCGGATGTGGTCAAGTGTGGTATCAATTTAATCATTTCGATGAGCTGAATATAACGATTTATCAGACTTAAGTGTGGGGCATCAGAGATGTTGGAAACCCACATATAACCAGCTGTTAGTTTTCACCTTCTGTATTGAATTGTATCTGTATTTATGTATTGAAAAGATATTGTGACCAATGTTTCACTTGTGGAACACTCGCAAAATCGGTCTTCAGGTCAAAATAAAATTCTGAATTTTTTTAATTATCTCAATTAAACCTAAATTAATAATATATCAAAAAATGAAGTAATTCTGACAACTAAATCTAGTTCTGGTCTTTTAAGGGGTTAACGCAAAACATGTGCCCTAATCCTAAGAGTCAGTTGTTAGAAGATTAAGATAAGTGTTGCTCACGAGACGAGACGAGATGCAAAATTTAGTTTAAATACGAGACGAGATTGTTCTGCATTACATGAGACTGAGACGAGATCGAGATTTATAAAATCAAAAATGCCCATATGTCTAGTGCAGGTCTAGTGCACATCTTTTGTTTTTGTGTTTTGATTTTATTGTAACATTAAATGCAACACTTTTTCTAATATATAATTGAAATACAATTATTAATACAATTTAGAGTACATCTACTCTATTAATCTGAATGTCTTGATTAGCACACCAATCACTAGTATATGGAATACAATTTAAGTACTTTAAAAATTGAAAGTCAATTACCGGCACTTTATATAAGATAATAAATAGAGTAATAATAATTAATGCGACGCTTATTAAACAAACGATAATTTGCACAATTTTTCGCTTTCGGTATGAATTTATATCATAAGAATCTAGAGGTAAAAGAGCCAAAGATAAAAGCAGTCCTATTATGAATCCCATAATGTGTGCGTAATTGTCAATCCAGGGCAACGTTCCGATGCAAAACAGGACCACTGTTATAGCTATTAGTTTGAAAAGCATTACAATAGGGTTTTCAATTAAACTCCAGCACTGGAACATTTGACCAAAAAGACAGGCCAGGATTCCAAACTGAGAGCCGGCCGGACCCACCTTTAAATGTTAAAATTGGTTAATACCAGTACGAAATATGAGAAAATTACAATTTGAATAAAGCAAACCTCTGCGCGAAAGGGTACGAATATAGCACTCGCCAGATATCCTCCAATACCAGAGACTATATAAATGATTGCAATTCTTGTGACTCCTGTAAGCTTCTCTATATTTCTCATAATAGAATATTGAAATATAACTGTAATAAGCAGATGACCCAACCTTTCCATGCAATATAAATCATTAGGAATAGCTTTTTGAATCACAAATTATAAGTAATAAATACCCCGCGTGAAGAAATATTGGGGTCCATATCCTATAGAACTGGTCGGGACTATCTTTTGAATAGAATGGCATCATTCCGCAAATGTTTTCCATACATGAGACCTATTGTTGTAATAAACGTATGTTATAAACAAAAAATTAATCATTGCTCTAATCAATATCAAAGAGAAACTTGTGATGAGACAAACTTGTGAACAAAGAGCTGCCTTTTCGTGAAAAAAACCTTTCGCGAAATCGCAATATTCTCGTGTAGTGATGTGGCACTGGCCGTAAATTCCTAAACAACACGGACGTCCTATCAGTTCACAGTTCATGTGATCTTCAAAATTTGTTTTTTGAATTCCTTTTTTACGGCAAATCTTTGCAAAAAATATAAGTTTTTTCAATATTTAACAAATTTTTGTCTGCTATGTAACTATTGTTTATAAACTTTATCGGCAATAACTCTATAGCAGTGGTTCGCAATTTTTGTTGGTTGCGACCCACCTTCTAAGGTATTTATTTATATATTTATTTTTGCTAAAATTTCAATTATTCCATAGAACATAATATTAAGCAAATTCGTTTTGTGACCCACTTTTGGTCGCGACCCACCATTTAGAACCTATGCTCTATAATAAATGACTTACAGGCCATTTGGTTATGTCGTCGGGCCATTCATATGGTTCTGTAGATGCCGGTTGTTCACAATGATGAGGGTCTTGTCCACAAACAGGACCCGATAATCTTAAAGCTGTCGAATGACTTGGACCTCGATTTGTATTATTGTTCCACTTATGCCAAGTCGACAATAATGGCTTTTATGTGTTTATTTGAATACAATATTTTATTAGTAATTTATAAATCAGTTAAAAACCTATGTTTAAACTCACCGAACAGTAATTTTTTGAACTTTGTACACAACCTGAGCCGTCGTTTCTAATACAACATCCTGTGTTTTTCTCTTTCTTTCTTTCCTCTTCTATTATCTCAAAAATTTTTGCATCTTTTCTCATGCAAGGCGTGAACTTTGCTCCGAGATGTACGAGATCAGCCTATTTATCATTAATGCGTTTATTAAATATCATATTAAAACATAGCTTAACACAAGCTTAGCTACTCTATGAGTAATGATCAAAATAGGCTCAGCTAGAGAGACTTTTCGAGCCTACAGGCTCAGCCTCTGAGGTTTTTGAGCCTAGGCTCGTCAGTCTCAGGCTCTAGGCTCAGTCTGTAGAGCCTGAAAAATTCTCACAAAATTCACACTAAGCAATGAAATGCAATCAAATCATGAGTTGTTTTAATTTTAAAATAAATACTTACTTTTCTCAGAAAAATCCCAAATAACAAGCTTTATCAGAGAAAAAAAGTTTAAAACTAAGCTTCTGTAAGAATTTCATATGTGAAATAAAGTCATATTAATAATATCCAAAATAGGCTCAGGCTGAGTCTAGGTTCTAGGCTCGGCTTGAGAGCCTTTTCGAGCCTACAGGCTCAGGCTTCAGCTCGTGATTTTCAAAATAGGCTCAGGCCCCATGTATTTCGAGTCTAGGCTCGCCAGGCTCAGGCTCAAGGTTTTCGAGCCTATTTTGTTCATTATCTATAAGTGCAGTCTATTGACTAGTGTTGTAAAAATATATAGTGCTAACAAATAAGAAGAAGTCAAAGCCCAAAACCAGGTGGGGACTTTTTTTTGTTGAAAAAAGCATACAAAACTCTCTATCAAATAAAGAAATATGGAACAACCCATTATTTGAGTTCAGAACAATTGTTATGTTTTATTAATAAATATTAAACTTAATATGTATCAGATATGTATCACTTATAAAGATTGAAGATCTCAACTCAAACCTTTCCATATTTTTCTATAGAAAGTTTCGTAAATTACATTACTATATATTTTTTTATGTACAGTATTTTTACAACACTGGCCAAAAAAAGCTCTTTCATAGAGTGGCTAAGCTTGTATTATGCTATGATTCAGTCTATTCAACAAGTAATTGATGAAAAATAACTATAATTGAAAGCAGGAATATATCCGATAAAAATAGTAAAAAATTGAAACTTACAGCTCGCGGTCCGCCCCAAAAGTTTTGGGGTTCAAAATACTCCACTTGTTGTAAAGAAAGACTTGTAACTAATATTAAACTACTGATACGAGCGCTACCAAACCCGAAATTCCCGAATCCGTAAGCACTTAAAGAGATTATTAGAATCAATATCTGCACAGTTGTCACCCAATATGTGAAATAAGGCCGATAGTCGTCAATGTGATCGTTAGCTTTGAACGCTTTAAATCTATTTAAAAGTTTTCCGACAAGTCCTAACCCATACTGATGACGATTTGAGTTTTCAATAAAAGTATCGATTATCTGTTCCGAAGAATAAATATTTAATTTTTATCAAAAATAAACTTTTATTAATTGACTCTTCGAATAACCTCTTTGGGAATCTCTTTAGCTCTTACTGAGACTTGTCTCCGAAATACCCATTTATTATCTAATCCATTGCGATGATCCAATTCCTCAATGGGTCTATTACTCGACATTTTAAAAAAGTCTTCATCACAAGCGCTCGGCAATTCACCTGATGCGTAAAAAACACTGTCAGCCGCAACAGATTCAGACACTTCACTATTTTGTTCTGTAATAGGTTCAGATGTTCTTTTAGCGATTAGCTTATCCGTACGAATAGAAGCTCTTCTTTTGATAGCCTAATGACAATGCAATTAAATGCTTCAAAAATATAGTTAAATAAAATAATTTTATAAATTTACAGAAGAGGCCATAGCAAGTGCTTTAAATGTAATTTGAAAGGCAGGTCTTCTGTAATGGAGTTCATCAAGTTCTGGAATCGACTCTTGCACAGAAGGCAAAGCATTTACTCGAAAGCCAGTCATAGCATTGGTTTGTGAAACACCATCTGATGTAACAAAACCAGTAGTTTCGTTAGTGAGTGTTCTGGTCCTCACTTTAGTGATCGGTTCCTAAAGTATTTTGAATTACCACTTAATCTAATATAAATACTTAATGACTATTATATAAATATTATTGAAATGTATGTTTGAGAGCAAACCTTCATTTTGCCATAATTGCTGAGGAGTCTCATTCTTCTTTTATGCCATTTCTCATTCTTGTCAACCCCTTTTTCATTGTCTTCAGGAACACAGAAAAGCTCTGCCACTCCTTTCTGTGCCACTCTATTTTAAATCCACAAAAGCCAAAGTTTGAAATTTTCATAATTTATTTTATAAGTAATATATTTAGTCAAAAGTTTTTAATTTTAAGAATGGTTGAAAACCAAAAAATTGAAGTAAAAATGAAATGCTCACGATTTGATCGATTCAGCTCTGGAGACAATATTTGTTTTGAGACTTGCGAATGGATTGCGTGCCGGCTCTGAAACCTGTCTTCTGATCGATGAGTTTCGTTCGTCAGTCGATCTCTGGTCTTGGTTTTCATATAAAAGGTTTTCATATAAAGGGTTTTCATATAAAGGAGAAGTCTTTCCTGATTCTGATGGTAGTCTTGGGCATAAACTAACTGCCCGTCTGTACTGACGATTGCTTTGAGCATTACTTTTGTTGTCTTGCATTATAATTATATGTTATCTATTATACAATATATATTTTTATAATATTTATACATAACTTATATATCAATAATAATATTTTACAAATTATTTAATTAAGTTAACTTTAACTTACTTATTGTGGAACATCCTAAACAGTGAAATGTAATTTTAGTCTAACATAACTTTTTCTGAATTGGCTTCAGTTTGGGTGAGGTTATAGTGAACTTTGACGGTGTTCTATGGCTTGGTTTTGGGTCAAACTAAGGAAGCAGTTCATAGCAAGTATTGTTATTTTTTAGTAAATTTAATGTTCAAATATCTCGAAAATTATTTATTTTTTTCCTACCGAGTAAATGAAGTATTCCTAAAATACTGAGCTCAGTTAAAATGAAAGGCACCGTTACTTAATCCCAATGATTACATTAAAATTGATTATGATATTTAAAAAGTGATATTATATGCTTTAAATATTGAAAAACATATAAAATACCTGTAATTAATAATTATTAAAACCAATATTATCACAAACTATTGTATTTTATATTTTATTAATTAGATATTAAACGATAACTTTGTTTAATTGGCTAATTTTTTGAATTATGTTCTCAACTAGTATTTCATTTACTTGTAAGTCATTAGGAGACAAATACAAACTGCAAATAACTTTCAATAGTAACCAGAGAAAGGAATTATAGGGAATTACAATCTTTTATCGGAAAATTTATTTTCAAGAGTTTGAAATAAAAGCCGCAGTTAATAAATAGTTACTTAAAGTACAAGTTTGAGTCACATTTTGTGGTTTTTCACTTTTCGCAAGATTTAGCTCATTATAAAAGGCTTTTCCTCATTTAGGAGTATTTTTGTGTTTTAATAAAGTTTTTCAAACTAAAACAAATGTTTCTAAAGTAATACCATTTAATAATTTTCTATCAATACAATAACATATATATTTTAATAGAGATCATACACAGCATATTCATTTCATATTGATTTTTATATTTTGTAAAAATGGTTTAGCTTTCGATTAGCTCCGAGACTAATCGTCGTTAGAACCCAACTGACCGCTGACTCTTTGTTAGCAATTTTGGCAGTTTTCACATCTTTTTGTTAATAAGTTTCACATTTGAAAAACTTTTATTGAATTTAATTTGTTTGAAACATTCATTTTGAGACAAACCCGATATGAGTTTTGATGGACTGCGTTAAATAAACAGAGTTCAAAACTCATATCGGGTTTGTCTCAAAATAAATATTTCAAACAAATTAAATTCAATAAAAGTTTTTCAAATATGAAACTTATTAACAAAAAGATGTGAAAACTGCCAAAATTCAATGACAGGGCGTTGAAAGGGCACATTTTTTTTAAAAGTGTTGTTATAGAAGGGACAAAGCTTTATGTGCAT
>JAQGCH010002170.1:0-13323 GCA_034699485.1 Nanhermannia elegantula
GGAACACTTGAAACATGATAATTTTTTATATATGCTACAACAGAATTGCAATTGAAAGGGTGCACTTCAAACTACCTATCCATCTATTTCTAAGTGGTCTTATCAAATAGCAAAGCAATTCCAAAGAGAATATAGTAAGTGAAATATTATTGTTTTTAATTAAATTATGAATAAAATGTATAATTTTGAATTCATTCACAAAATCATTTTATGCGTTTAAGTACGCATTCAAATAGATATATATATTTACGTTGTATTTTTTCAAATAGGCCTTTTTTATAAAAGATAATTGGGAAAAGTTTACTAAAAGAGCATTTAAACAAGGATTCGGTAATTTAAAATTTTGTGGTTTGGAGTGCAGTCTCAGTATAATGCTTGGGTGGGCCAAAACCCCCTCTGTTCATAGCTGTACGGCCGTGATTTGATTGAAAGCTAAGCTCATAGTCAGTAACTATACTCAAATACTCGACAGATAATTAAAAATTAAGACATAAAATAAAGTTCAATTATTACTTATCAGGCTTGCAAACACTCAAACTCATGAGAAGCAGTTATTGCAGCAATTTCTCGGGTTTTTAGTGACGGGGAAATCCATTATTTTAAGTTTTTAATAGAATATCTTATTTTAATCAAATAATAACTTTTCTATAAATGTTTGGGGATTTTGATACTCACGCAAATAGCGTTCAGTTAAAAGCAATTGATTCAAAGTGTTTTATAAATACAGAAACTATTTACAAAGCAATAGCATTAATTCGATAGCATATTATCAAAAGAAAAATCTAATCGCATTATATGCTGTTCAGTGTATTAATAAACACTATCGTTATGTTAATGTCATTTAGACGTCAATTAGTTGTGATAAGCCTTACAATAGAATCTGAAACACATTACTGTATTAGTTCATTAAAGTTGATATAAAAGTTAGTTTGCAATTGAAAAGCAATTATTTTTTGAGTTTAAGCGCAAACGAACGGGCTCTCAAAGAATGAGAACAGATAATAGCGTCTAATTAAAAAAATGTTGCCTTCAATGCCTTTTAGCAGACAAACCATCGAAAATGGTGGTCGCGCTTATCCAACACTTCCTGCAAATATCGAAAGCGATATAACAAACGAAAGTCATCTGCCATTCAGACCAATGCCAACTATTGAAATCCATGAATTAATTGTTAAGCAATCGCCAAATCACGTGAATTATGCGCCGGTGCGACACAAGAGAACCAGTTATCAGAGCAATGATGAGAGAACTCCACTGATAAATGGAAATTATTCATCCAATCCACACATGCCTTATACTGAGTAAGACTTAAGACTCTGTTTGTCTAAACTTTGAAACAACAACTTTCTAATAGAATCTTAATGTTTAATGTTTAGGAACACTAATAAATTTCAGACAAATAAATCTGAGTCTGTATATGACATGGAAGTGGAAGAAAGTTCAAAGTCAAGCTCAAAATTAAAATTCATAAAAACACTACTCCTCGGATCGCTCATCATATATACTTTGGTATGTTTTATGCTTTCATTTGTTTTAATACTTTATTTAATTGTATTTTCTCACTAAGAATTGCATAAATATTTAAATGCTTGGGTTTTTAATGTCATTGTCTCTAATCTTTGAATAATTTATTCTATTTATTAATCTATTTTGAGAGGGAAAGTGAATTTTGTGCTCTCGTATATTCAAAAGCTAATAATTGTTATCCTTTTGTCAAATGAATAAAAGAGTAATTAGCTTTATATACGAGTATATGTTTGCCAAATATTATAATAACTTAGTTAATAATTGTCTTATGATATGATTATCAACTAACTTGAACTTTTGTTCTCGAACCACAACAGTTCCTGCTTTACTGATCACTCAATTGGCAAACTTAGTTTTGATAAATATTATTTCAAAGTTGAAAACATCAACTTTATTGATAGTTAGGTTTCTTCGAGTAGTTTTGTTTCTAACTGTTATTTACTAATCTTTAATAAATCAGTCATTTATGGTTAGCTCTCATTCAATTTCTTGTGATTAGTCATATGCTCAGGATCTTCATAATTATTACTGTAATAAATTGTTAGTAATATAGGATGATCTGTCGTCATATGCAAATTCTTACTCAAAGGCAATAAAACAAAACCATATAAAAAAGTTTGCTTTTTGCTTAAAGTTTCTATAATTGTTGAACTTTCGAAGTGTATTATTTAATACAATACAATACAACTGTATAAAAGTATCATCAATTACTTTGACTAAATGTAACTTTGACTTCACAAATAAAAATATTCCTCCCTTTACAAGGATTTTATTTTTTGATTCTAAATTATCTGAAATACATTAAAACTAATTTTTTGAAAAATTTTATGCTCACTGGGAATGTAATATTTGATTAAAACACAGATATTTTATTTTGTTATAAATTAGTTTAAACTTCTTATTGATATTTTCATTAATAGAAAATAACTTTTTTCATTGGTGTCTTGAATGTCAAAAAGTGCAAGCGATATAGCTGTCGGATCAGATCAAATACATAACTTTTGCATAATTTAAGAATATTAATGTAATTGATAACATTTTACATAACACAGTCAAAATTTGACGTTTTAATCAAATATGTGGTAACAGATTGAGCATATAATTAAAAAAATTAGGTAATATTCTTTTTCACGTGTAAATCAAGCATTGCTATCATGAATAAAAAAGCAGATCCTGCAAAAATGTGTGAAAGTACAGGATGTTCAGGAACTTTATTATTATGATAAAATTGAAGCTTACCTTAAGTGACTTCGACCCCCTAAAAATTATGTCCACCGTTGATCGGGAAATAAAAATTTTTTACTAATTAAATTTTATAGGAGTGGCTTAAATTTATATAGGTGGGCGTTTATTAGTCAGCATCACGTGGTCCATGTGTTAGCAAATATGTTAAGATTTTAAAAATAATCTACAAGTTATGATTTTTAAAATGAGCCCATATTCGTTTCATTATTCAATAGGGAAAGCACCCAAATTAATTTTTGAAAATGAGATTTTCTCCCATAGGGCCCATTATAAAAAATTTCTATTTTCCGTATCGACGGTGGACATAATTTTCAGGGGGTCGAAAACACTTAGGGCAAGCTTCAATTTTATCATAATAATAAAGTTCCTGAACATCCTATAATTTCACACATTTTTGCTTCACTTTTTACTTAATCTCTTTATCCTTAATAAGATATAATATACATGTATAATACATATAAATGTATAATAAACATTTTATACACAAATACTACGTATACCACAAGTAAATAAGATTGAAGTAATTTGTTTTCCATCAATTTCTCTAATATTTTATCAGGTTTTGTATGCGTGCGCTATAAGTCGCTTAATCTGTAGAAATCTAACAATTAAGTTATTTGAACCATTGGTGTGCAACAAATTTATGTAATTTTTCTGACAAATTCAGAAAATTAATTTCATCCGATTTAGATATTAAACAATAATTATAATGTGGGTAAACAGAAAATCTTTAAAACTCCTTTTAAAAAAGATTTATGCCTTTAAAAAAGACCCGTTAATGAGTGAATTGTTATCTAAAGTATTGTAAAATATATAAATAGTAAAAATGTTTGTCTTTGCAATGATCAAACATATTAGCAAATGAATCAAACAATTTAATTTCAAATCTAACTCCAAGATATTTATGTTTAGTCTACTGTGAAGTTAAACTTATATTTAGTGGTGATTCAGTTACAAATTTTAAATTTCATTCTCGTTTTCGTTTCTGAAAAATTTCGTTCTCGTTCTTAGAACTGAATCAACACTACTTTAGTTTGTTTGGTCTGTTTTAATCATTAAACTTTTCTAATACAACAAGCCTTCTAATGAATAGCTTTAAAAGTTTATTTGATAACTAATTTTACATTTTATGTTAATTTATCATTAAATCAAATAATTTGACTTCTATTTGAACTCATAATAATGAAAAGTTATCTAACACTGTAAAAACAGCATATTATAGGTTATCATTAGAGATAAAGGTAGTAATAAATCTGTTGGGCATGTTTTCAATGAATTGCTTATAACTTTTAATTTTCCGCTTTTGGATACTTGAGACTTTTTTTTATCAAAACTAAACATATTCAGCGGCCAAACATCTCTTATTTTTTGTTTATGTTATTTCTAAATTCAATTGAGAATTCAATTGAATTAATTACAAGAGAACCTCAAAACAACGGTGTCTTCTCATTTCGCTGCATTTCATGTAAACGTTTAAAATTCTTATAAACGCCTTTGCTCTACAAATTATTGATTTTAAATATATTTTATAAAATTTTTAGAAATTAGATTAAAATCTATGTAATCAGTTAAAGCAATTAGTTAAAATAAATAAATGAATTTATTAAATAAGCATTAATATTGCAATATTTGCATAAAATCCAAACATAAGCCTTTAGATTGAGAACAATTTGAGCTTTATTTCGATTTGGGTCGAATTACATTCAGGCTTAGGTTAACCACTAGTGCTTTACGGATCCCACTATTTGCTATTACATAGTTTAAAATTTTCCGTATTAAAGCTCAGTTTTAATGAACCACTTGTATTATTACAATTTTTATACAATTGAAATACTCTTAGAAATATTACTTAATATTTAATTTATAACAAATTCTAAGAATTAGAATAAGCATATTCTTTACCGTTTAGCATATAAAGAATATAGCCGTTGCAAACCTATAAACATATCAACAAATAATAACCAACTATTTAATAGTTTTTAAGGCTTTAATTCAAAAGTTTAAAAAATAATGAGTTTTAGTTGAATTTATTTATTGCTTGTTTAAAAATTTGGCACAAAAAGTATGGAGGCTTTTAATGAGATATAAAAATTTCTTATTATTTTTATAGATAAGCTTCATATTCATCAAAGAGAGACATGAATCCTGGAACAATATCGCCGTTCAAAAGGACAATCCTGTTTACGTCGATTTATCAGAAAGATTGGATGTAATGTTTCCCGTTTGGAAATTAAGAGCTCGCTCTTCATTCGTTTCTAATGAATACGCGAATCTTACCAATTATGACGTCCTCTTCACCATAATTCGTATCACAGAGGATAATAGGAGAGAAGTATTGAAGGGTCCGTGGGTTGCGCCGATTGCTCCAAACAGGTTAACACTTTATGTGGGAATTCATGAAGTGGAGCATACATTTGTTGTAAATAAAGACGACCACTACGATGATGACGATCACTATCAACTCAAAATCGAGACAAATCTCGAAGAATCGATTGGCATAACTCTTAACATTTCAGGCTTTTCTGAATTATCTCTCGATGGAATTCTTTTGGCTTCCGCTGTTCTCATATTTTTATATATTTTAATCATTTTCGAAGTGGTCAATCGAACTCTCGCGGCTATGATTGGGGCCACCGCTGCCATCACTTGTTTGACACTTATAAGAGATGTATAAATATTAATTTGATTCTAATCTATTCCTATCCTAAGTGTTAAAACTATATTTATAGCGCCCCTCACTTGAAAAAGTTGTTTCATGGCTTGATGTCGAAACATTGTGTTTGCTCTTCGGGATGATGGTTCTGGTGGCCATTCTTTGCGAGACCGGATTCTTTGATTATATTTCAGTTTTGGTGAGAATTATTTTATCGTTTGCTTTAATTGTTTGGGTTCTCATCTTTTTTTGTTATTATTTTGAAATGATTTTTGAGAACTATAAATATTGAACCTATCAGTTGAGACTCTGAGTCAACTTGAGAGTCAATAATTTGCTTTTCATAAAGCAATTGGTATTAGATAAAGATTAAAAATAATCGCTATAGCCTTGGAACAAGTTTTGTTATAGTAGTATAAGTATTAATCTTTTCAATTGTTGTATAGCACGAGTACTCATTTCCTTTAACTTCTTTTATATACTTTTTTAATTTAATGGTTAATATAATTTAATTGAAAGACATTTTTATAGAAAAACACAGAAATACAATGGTTTATCATTAAGAAATTAAATCTATTTAATTATTATAGTTATCAAGAAATTATTGATAATTCACTTAAAAAATGGTTTAATAATATTCTGAGTAATCTTTGCTTCCAAACAACTCTTATCTTTGTTCATTCATTTAATAACATTACGTTTACTATAAAATATTCAATTATTAACTTATTTCAGAAAACTTTTGCCAACTTTCTTAAGAAAAGTTAAGTTGTTTTATTGCAGAATAATATGTGACATTTCACAAATCTAAATATAAATTTGAGATTAAGTGATAAAACTTTAAATAAAATCACTATAACTTTAATAATTTTTAATAAAATAAAACCAAATGAAGTAAACTTGCATTAAATATTTTTCTTACGTTTAAATTGCTTTTAATGATATACAGTATAATCTGAAGTGATCGACATAATCATCAATACAATTGATGAAAAAGCTTAATTTATATTAAAGAAAGAACCTCTCAATACCATTATCTTTGCACACATTTGCCTAAAATATGGAAAATTTATCAGCCATAGAGTGGAGCCATGAATTGAGAATTATTTTTTTTTATAAACAGGAAGACGGGATTTAATTGTTGATTCAAATAAGTTTGCTTTCAAATTGAGTTTATCTTTTAGTGAATATTTTTTATTGTTTGCACAAATTTGCGTCATATGATTAGTAAACACATTGATAAGAAGTAAATAAGATTTATTTAAAAAACTGATATTTTATTTTTGATTATAGGCTTTTAAATTCGCAAAGGGACAGTTATGGCCTTTGATATTTACGTTATGCGTATTTACTGGTGTATTGTCTGCATTCTTAGACAATGTCACCACTATTTTGCTTATGACACCGGTCACTATCCGATTGTGTGAAATCAAGAATATGGATCCAAAACATGTTCTCATTGCACTGGTTATTGTTTCCAATATCGGCGGTGCGTCCACTCCTGTTGGAGACCCACCCAATGTCATAATAATCTCAAGCCCTAAAATACAACAGCAGGTATTGAATAGAATGAGAGCAAAATCAAAATAAATGATTCTCTAAAAATATATGCAGGTCTTCTTCAATATCTATTCCTTTACTGATATTTTTCAAGTATAGAAAGTTTTGAAATTAAAACTAAGTCTTATTCTATTGAGTCAGCTGAATGTGAATCAGATAAATATTAATAACTATATACAGATTTGGCTCAACAAAACTCTGATTACATTTTTATAGAAATTTAACTGACATTTTATTACTACAAGTGGTTGAGTGCCACCAATTGCCACCATTTGGCACAAAGATTAGATTTTTAAAAATTTATTTTTAGGAAAAGTCTTAAAAGTGTTTCCTTGAAATTTTTCTCACGATTTATATTTTTTAAAACTCTGACAGCTTTAAAACATTTACAAATCTTATTACATCCGAATTATTATTTTTTTCTTATAACTCATTAAGGGTATTGACTTCTTGCGTTTCACTTACCATATGATGCCTGGAATTATCATCTCATTTATAGCTGCAATGGTTTTAATCAGAATCCTTTATCGCGATATTTCAAATCTCAAATTCCAAGAGCCGCCAGAACTTGTCGGTAAGTCTCAAGTTTTGTATGAAAAGAAAATAATTATCGATATAATTAAGAAAAAGATTTAGTCGATTGAAAGAGAAATAATAGATTAGAATTTGTTAGCATTTATGTCTTAATGGTTTATGATTTCCTAATTCCTGAGAATAGGCAAAAAACGGTTAATGGAATACCTGAAAAGTGAAGTCGAAAACTTAGACAGCATTGAGATTGAACAGAGAAGAAGGGAGGAAAGACACTTCCTTCCTTCGGACACCGATTCTTGCAATCACAACTCAAATCAATTACATGTTCTCGAAACTGGAAGTATTTATTTCCAATCATCTAATGGTAAACTTTGGAATTTGACATTATTTGACAACTAACACATTCTTATTGCGTATTTCCTCCTTTCTTCTCAATGAGTGCTAACAAATTTGTGAAATATTTTTTGTCAACTTTCTGCTGAGTTTGAATTTTTGCCTTTTAAACAGCACTAACTGTCGCTTATGCTATAGTTCAATGATTTTATCGAAATAGCTCTTCATTATTTGTATTCCTCACAGAATTGAAGCGAGAAATTGATGTTTGGAAAAAAGCCTGTAATTCAATATCTGGTTATTCGAGAGATGAGAACTCAGTTCGAGGTGTTCTCAAAAGAAAGGTTATGGCTTTGGAAAACTTGTTACATAAACATCTTTATGATACTAAACCTACTGATGACGACTTTCTCGCTAACTTAGAAGAACTTCAAACTAAGGTCAGCACAAATTTATTTCGTCTCTGATTTAACTTTTATTAACTGAAACACTAATTAATTTCAGTATAAAATCCGAAATAAACCGCTATTAATAAAATCTGCGATCGTTATGGCATTAGTTATCAGCTTATTCTTTATGCAAAGTATTCCCAATTTGGATCTTAGTTTGGGTTGGATTGCAATACTCGGAGCTATTTTACTGCTTATTCTCGCAGATTTTGATGAATTAGAAAGTGTCATATCAAGAGTCGAGTGGTCAACCCTTATTTTCTTCGCCGCTCTGTTTGTTGTAATGGAAGCATTAGCAGAGTTGAAGTTCTTGTGGTGGATCGGAAGGCTTACTCAGGATTTAATAAATTCAGTTCATGAGGATAACAGACTAATTGTTGCGATACTTGTATTTCTTTGGGTCTCTGCTTTGGCGTCAAGTTTTATTGATAACATTCCATTCACTACAGTTATGGTTAAAATAATTGAAGACTTAGCAGAAAATAATGAATTTAACGTACCTTTGACTCCACTTATTTATGCCCTTGCATTCGGTGCTTGTTTAGGCGGTAATCATTAATTTCCATCTATTTATATGTCAGGCTTTGTTTTAAGTACTTTTTATTTTCCGGTCTAAATAAAAAAATATTAGTATATTTGGCATACATTTGAGATATAACTCACAAAAAGCTTATCTTAAAATAAGGTTTTCTTTGATTATCTTCAGGTAATGGAACGTTGATCGGCGCCTCAGCTAATGTGGTGTGCGCGGGAGTGGCAGAACAACATGGATATAGATTTACATTTATGGACTTTTTTAAGTAAGAAAAATTTCAATTATTCTGAAGTTCATTAGTATATTATTTTAGAGCCTATATGTAGTCGTTTTAGTACAAATTTTGTAGTCATTTGATTTTGTTACTGCACTCTTTTCAATAGCTATTCCTAAAGATTACTGTAGTTATGATTGGAGTTATGCCAAGAACCTGATAAAGTTCACTGTCATTGAAATATTTTGTATACTTTCATTTGATGAGTTATTTAATGATAATTTTGTTTTAATAGAATTGGTTTTCCTGTAATGCTTTTGACCACAAGTATTTCTACGATTTACTTAATTGTTTGTCATGTGGTTCTCGACTGGAATTATTAATCAATTCGTGGTTTTTATAAATGCATTCACTTTTATATAAATTAGTTTTTTAAAAATAAATTTATTTCACGATTTATGTCGATTTAATTCTTATGATTGTATATTAAGCCATATTCATAATTGTCATAAAAAGCGATCGAATTCATAAAAAATACGAATTTTCTGTATTTTGAAATATTTATTTCACATTATACACAATTTGCTAAAAAGTTTGCGTATAAAATAAATGATAGAAATTATGCCAACCATTTGATGCTTATCTTATCTTAACATATATTCATCTTTTTATAACACAACGAAATGAAAAAATTAAATATTTATAAAAGCTTTGTTAAGATGCAAAATATCTAATGAAGATTTAATTGTTTTAGTACTAAATTTCATACAGAAGATATCTTTTGATGAGCGCCGGAATCGGCAATAAGTCGATTTTCTCGATCACATTATGTCCGATGTCACCCAAAAAGTGGCGGACAGTCACACGAACCAAATGTTTGAGGGAAATGGGATTCATAGCAGCGCTTAATATTAACTCTCTCTGTGAATTAGTCAAAAGCGAACATCTTTTGATTCCAGATATACTAAAAGCTTCTGCAGCTTCTAATAGTAGAGACATCACATCTGAGCTTATACTTAAGTGAAGTCTATGCATCACTTTCAGTATTCCGATCGGATGATGCATTTGCGCCTATAAACAAACATTGCTGTTATTGTCTCATCATTTATGGCCATTCACTTACTTTAATGATAATTCTTGCACCATATTTGAGTAATAGTCGAACCACTTCACAGTTTGGTGCTTCAGAAGAATTGAAATATTCCCCTATAGGAGGCTTCAGTAGAGGTCCTCTTTCGTCGACTGTGATAGCATTGGGGTCGGCGTCAGCGTCCAAAAGGATTTGTACGATTTCGAGCTTATTCTCAACCTTAAAATAAAGTTTTAAAAACATATCAAATAAAAAGTCATTAAAAATTAGATTTTCGTTACTTTTTCAGAAAGAGCAATATGTAGGGGCAGTCCTATTATAGGCGATCCCACATTCACCTGATTTCATAAAGTTTAACAAATATAATAAAGTTTTAGTATTAATTTCATTGCACTATTAATTAATGATTTTTCTGATAATATAGACATACGTCTGATCCAGAATTGATGAGAAGGTTAACCATTTCTACATTTCCTCTCAATATAGCGAAGTCAAGTGGAGTTGGTTTTTGAAACTCAGATGGAAACCTGACATTTGCGCTGTGGTGTAATAAAAGTCTCACAATATCAATATTGCCACTCAATACAGCGTAATGTAATACAGTTCGGTGGTCGTGACGCTCTGCAAGTTTGTTATATTAAAGTTCATTGGTTTAAATTTCAATAAACAAAAGCCAAATGAATCACTAAATCTATAGTACCTGAAGTCATTGCGTTTGGATCTGCGCCGTAATGTATCAATATTTTCGCCGCCGCATATCCCTGAGGATGTCTGCAGGCCTTCATCAGTGGTGTCAAACCAGATCTATCTCTTGAATCAGGACAAGCGCCGTATTTAAGAAGCATTTCCATGAATGAAATATTGAGAGGAGATATTAAGTTGATTTCCGATCCCAAGAAATATCTGGCGTTAGGATCTGCGCCATTCTTCAGCAGCAGTTCAGCGCATTCCTTGTGGCCATTTTTAATGGCTAATCTCAACGGTTCGTCAGCCAATGTAGCTCTTGGAGGATTGCCTAAAGCCTGTGCCAACAGTATTGTTAGATCTTATTGTGTAACTAAATAATGAACTTATTTTTCAGTTTTATTTATTATGATTCACTGGCATATCATCTGATGTATGCATGACTAAAGACACGAGTACACAAAGTAACTGATATTTCTTACAGCTAAATATTCGAGAATAGCCCGGGGTTTGACAGCTTTCAGATTACTTAAAGCATTGGAAAATAGTAAACATAAGGCATCTGTGAAGACCTAAACATAGAATCATTCCAAGAGTTATCTAATATCCTATAACATCTACCTTTTGTTCTTTTTTATGCAAATTCTTGTATTCTTTGTATTGGTTTCATCTTAAGTGTAATTTTAAGACTTTGAGGGTTCATGTGATGGCTCGTCAGGTCATCTCTAACATGCAAACACTTACATAAATCTAATCTAATAATTAAACTCATATATAAATTAAGCTGAAACTAGAGCTAAACATTAAATAAAAATTATTTAATCTAATGGAGAATCAAAGCACAAGAACTAAGTAAAAATATTGTTCGTATTCATTAAAAGACAGATTTAGATCTGAAATCAACGAACAATAGTTCCGTTATTAACAGTTTCAAACTTGGAGTTTAAAAACATGTTTGAAATAAAAATAATAAAGACTTAATATAAAGTTTGCCAAAAGAGAATTTTAATTTGTCATTAACTAACTTAAAAGTAGTAATCTTTTAATCTATTACCTTATCGTCGGGTTTTAGTTCTGTGAACTTGACTCTAGCGCTGTGATCCAACAGCATTCTCATTAGGTCTGTATATCCCCGTTCAGCGCATAAATGCCTTTAATATAAGATTTAATATTAGCAAATATTTTACACCTATTTTTAAATTAATTGTTTTTAATTGTTTATGTCTTATATAGTAAAAAAAGATAATAATTAATAGGAAAATGGGACAGTTTTGCCTACAAAGCTGTATATCCCACTTCATCCATTGCGTCGACATCACTGCCACGCACAAGAAGTAGATTAACGGCCTCAGTATACTGCTGGTACGTCGCATAGTGCAAAGGTCTGAGCCCTGATCATAATCAATGATAAGATAAACAAAGAATAGCTATAAAAGTGAATAATGAATATGACTATAGTTAAATACCTTGAGTGACGGGCTCATTCACTTTGGCACCACATGCCAACAATATCCTAATGTCGTCGAGTGGAGCGCAACGTATTATCGAATCCGCTAATTCTCTTTGCAATGTTTGCAAACACGGCAACGAAGGCATTGTCGTTGAGTCAAATATTTCCTATAATATCTTTATTTTCTGGTTCTCCTGTTTGTATGCTTTAAACAGATTTAAGACGAATGATTCAAAATCAGATGATTTTCTAGGGATTAAGAAACAAAGTTTGTTTTTAAGGGAAATACATCTGTTTTAAAATGAATTTCAAGAGCACTTTCGTTATCATGCATTATGGATAAAACGTATGACTTTGACTCAACACCAACTGAGTGGCAAAATGCCAGTTAATTATATAACGATAGAGATTGAGAGTAAGAATCTATTCTACCACTAACTTGTCATGCTATTAATAGAATATACAAACTTCACAGAATTATGTATTGCATTCACTTTTGCATTATTTTAATGGAATATCGCTGTGCACAAGACATTGATTTGTTTTGTTTTTGTCTGGCATTTCAGCTCAAATTCAAGTATAAGTCAATGCACACAACCTTACAGTAATGCACTTTTTATTAATCAAATCAACTTATTTATAGTCTTATAATTATGAGCATTATTGAGAATCATAAGATTCAAAGTATTTTTAACCTCATTCATAGCAACACAAATGTCAGTAAAATATTTTGAATGACAATATATAACATCAAATAAAAATAACTTTTTAAAAAGTATTTATTATATAAACAATTCACTTACCGATAGAAAAGTTATTAAATCTTTGTAGAAAAGTATAATATAAACGTATAAAAGAGTTAAGAGTATACCAAACAAACACGAATTAAGTTTGAAATTCTATTTGAAGATTGATTATAAGAAAAGATGCAACTGTTTTAAACTCTGATCTTCTATTCAAGGATGCGGTGCCATAAATGCAAAAGAGAGCGTATGACTAAGTTATGACTTTCAATGATAATTATGCACTTTATATCTGCGATGCAATAA
>JAQGCH010002171.1:0-13318 GCA_034699485.1 Nanhermannia elegantula
ATATATTTTTATTATCGCGTGCTATACACTAAAGTATATATCTTAAAAGTGCGACTTAGTATTGCACGAAACTGTACTCTTTGGCAAATGTTTCAAATATAGGGTAACGCCACCAATGCTTAATAGCTAGTTTTGACGTTGTTATGAACGGAACAATAACTGGTGGACTATATATTTAAAAATAATGTTTGAAAATACTTTTTAAAAAATAGTTTGAATAAAATATGTAGTAATAATTGATTCAAAATTCTGCTATTATTTATCTAAAAAGAAACGCAAATTGAGTAAAAACTGAACTCACCTGTAATTCAATATTTGCTTATATTATAGAAAATACTCGGAATAAATCGCAAAATAAATAGATAAATAATTTTTATTCATGAAAATATACAATGCTTGATATTATGAAAAAGATTTAATGGCTGAATGAATGGCAAATATCTTATCTCTACTGCATTTAGATCTAAAGTCATCTGCATTTAAGCTAAAAGTCATAACACCTCCGAATCCATTATTTTTAATCCACGAAACTTTTCGAGCGGCACTTTCTTCGTTTTCGAATGAAATCCAAGTGTAATCCCTATAAGCGTACGGAACCTTTGCTTCAGGATCTGAAACAAGTTTAGTTCCGTTTGTTTGCAAGAATTCACAAACTTGTGAATACGTGAGATCTCCGTTGTCTGCAATCACAAGCGTTCCGGGAATTGTTAACCATTTGAATGCTAAACGAAAACTTCTTGCATAAGTCGGAATTCCAACCATTATTTTACTTTTTTCGGCTCCCAATCGGTTCCAATAATTAGCAGACCATTCGGTATTCATTGTCCCAAAAAATCCAAATTCTATATCCCGTTTAAATAGTGGGCTGTTATGTCCAGCGAAAGGCCAGTACCAGTGATATACGTGATAATCATAAGCCATTAAATTGACGAAATCGATGTGTTTCATCATTTCTGGTATTGCATACGACCTCTCAATTATAGTGTATTGGGCCGCAACCGCCACACTTATTAACAATTTGTTATTTCTTGAATTTTTTGACTCATATGTCGTAAATCCTGTGCGCAATTCCTGATTCAGATTTTAAACATTTATTTATAACACATTCAAATTGAGAAAAAATTTATTTATATAACCTTAAGAAGAAGGTTCAAATTTTGTTTATCCCATATATAGATTGTTCCCCAAGAAGGGAACTCCCAGTCAATGTCTATTCCGTCAAAACCGTATTCTTCAACTATTTGAATGGCAGAATTTGCGAACGTTTTCCTGTTTATATCTGTAGATACGGCCGAATGAAATCCATTAGCATTACTTCCACCTAAAAATAAGTTTAATTGCAAAGCATTTATTAATCAACTATTACAATGATTTGAGTTTGTATTACAAACCGCCGATAGAAAGCAATAATAATGTAGTGCTATTCAATTCATTGATTAAAGATTTGCATTTCTTGTAAAATACAATATCATCTGAATTATTAGGAGCTATTGAGTTATCTTTAACTGAAGCAAAACCTATTATAATATGAGAACACAGTTGGCTTTCGATAATAAATTTTAGAGGTATTTCAAATGAAGGATCAGTTCTAATATAGCAAACTCTTTTAAAATCAATGGTCGATATTAAAAAAAATTGATTTATTAAAAATAGAAAATAAAATAATTTAAACATTTTAATAAATAAAAACATTAAAAAAGACTCAATAAAATAATATTAAAGTCACTTTCATAATAAATGCATGAATGAGTACTAATAATAGTGTTAGAGTATTTATACTCAGCATGTACTGTACTGTACTGTATTATACTGTACTGTATTATAAACTGTGATTCGTGAAATACACTAAGAAAACAAATGCAGAGGTGTCCTAAATATTGAAGCATTTAATAGAGCATTAAAATAAAAGTTCAATCACAATAGAAATAATTTTATTCAAATCCATGCAAATAAAAGATGAATTCAGTATAATCAGGAGTATAACATAAATAGAGATTTATATTTTATAAATACAAAACAATTTTCTATACAGGACAATAATTCAATGCCATAATACAGTATTTGCAAATAAATGCAATCGTCTATACCTCACAGTAATAGAGAGCGATAGCGAGATGTAATAGAGAGAGATATTTTTTAATATTTTGTCCTAATTATCTGTACCTTTTTTCAAACTTGAAACACAAAAGTCAAATGAGTTCAAGATCTGATTGCTCTGTAATAGTATTGTTAGTCAGTGGCGTATCTATAGTTTTCAAATCTCTATTTAAGATATTTTCTGGAACTTTAAGTTAATTCAATTTAAAGATATTTGATTTCATGGAAAATTATTTAAATTAAACATATTCACTGTCTCACTCAATAGCCATATCCTGTTAAATATATGTAAAATTATAAAAACTCATGTTTTTAATGTTACGGAGAGTCATTCACAGAGACCAAACTATGAAGAACTCTTTGGATCCAATGGTCTTTTAATGTTATTGATTGTAACTTTACTATATTGAATGTATTAAGTATATTAAGTCTATTGTCAGCTAAAATATAGTTGCTTTAAAATAAAATGCCAAAAAACCCAAATCAAGTAGACATTTTTATTCAAGAATTCTTAAACTTTATACTCTATTATTCTCAACATTTTAAACATATTGACGGCGTCCAAACAGTATTGTGTAAAAAGATATTTTATTGAAAAACATATATTATGAAATGAATTGAAAATTTAATAATTGACATAATTTAATTTTGTTTTTAAAATAAAATATTTCCAGATTTTGCATATTTGCAGAATAACTTTAGATTAATTTAAACCTAATTAATAGTTTTAAAAATCAGTTTGAAATAGTCATTGAATTTTCTAATTTGTACTAGGTTAACACGAAATTTTAAGATTTAACAATACTATTCATGGCATTACTTTCAAATGATCCCACATCTGCATTATTATTTAATAGAGAAATCGCTGAAAAAAATATTAAATATAGTCACTATTTCTCCAAAATGGTCTATTATAAATTTATCTGAAATAGAATTAAGAATTTTTCCGACTTGTTATCGGTATAATTTTAGGGGAATCTACGAGGCTTAGGATAAGTTTCAATTTAAAAAATAACTTTGCGCTACCACATCCATTACGAGCTAATTTTTCAGATTGATTTTAATCTCAATAAACTACGCCGACACAAGTTCCACCTGTAAAAATATTACTGGTTTAACATGGGCTTCGGTGAGATCTCCTCTCATTAGGGAGTTGGCTTAAGAAAACGTTTTTTATCGGACTACAAGTTTTAAAAGTAAATTTGAGTTAAAGTGGAAAATCTATTGACTTAGAGTTCAAAATATGAAATCAAACTGATTTCAAATAAACTACGATATATTCAAACTAAAGGTTTCAATCCATTAAATATTTGAAGTTTTATATTTTTGAACCTAAACTCGATGTGACTTTTTCTTGTAACTGATAGCACATTATACAGTATATTTATGACTCTGTAAAGTACAATAGGTTCAAAACGAAACTGCAAAAATTTTTCTCTATGTTTTAGTAAAAAATCCTATTCATATACATATCAACTGATTAGAGTCAAACCAGTGAAAAAACTTTTACTAAAGTTTTAAAATGTTTATATCAAAACTTAAATGAATAATGAACTTAAACAAAACTCACTAAAATGCTTATAACTTTTTAACTAATTTGCTTTCCATTAAGACCCTGAATATCAGGCATTTTATCCTTTTTCAGTTTCGTTTTGAACCTATTGTACATATCATTAGTTTATTATTTAGAAATATTTATTTGAATACCAAATTCTGATTAAAATATCTTAATTATTATAAAAATGAGGATTTTATTTATTTTAAAATCATTAAAACTATTAAATTTTATCATTACTTTACATTTTATAACAAATATCTCGAGCGACTATTCATCGAAAAATGTTGAAGATTGCGGTGATAGACCGAGAAATTCGAGAATCAATCGGATAGTGGGCGGAAGTGACACTTATTACGGAGAAGTTCCGTGGCAGGTAGTTCTTCAAGAGAAAGTTGACAATACAACCCTTCAATGCGGGGCTGTTCTCATTCACCGCAAATGGATCATAACTGCAGCTCATTGTATACGAAATAATGGAACGATTAAAGTGATTTTTGGTAAACATAAATTCACTGATGGAATCACTAACTCAGACATTGATTTTAGTAAATTATTTGACAATAAAGATAATAAGAGCGATGCAGTTATGAATTGGCTGACAAGCGCTCCTCTTATAGTGACACGAAATGCCGCTAAAGTTATCGTTAATGAAAATTTCGATAGTAAAACATTTACAAACGATATCGCATTAATTATGCTCAACGAAAGTGTCAAATATGAAGATAATATTCAACCCATTTGTTTACCAAAACAGATGGAGGACTTTAGCGGTCAAACTGGTCATGTCTCGGGATTTGGTCTTCTTGAATATGGTATGACTTAAATTTATTGATTCAAGTTAATAACTCTTTCTTAACTTAATTTTAGGTGCAAAACGAGTGCCCACTATTTTGCAAATAGCATCTGTGCCTATTATATCGGCTCATTTTTGCAAAGATATGCTTCATAACATAGGTTACAATGATGTTTTCAAGTATGGTATACTCTGCGCTGGTGTCATAGATGGTAGTAAGGATGCCTGCGCTGGCGATTCTGGTGGTCCCTTAACTGTCAAAAGAAGCGAAGATAACAAATGGGTTTTGGCGGGAATTATTTCATATGGCATTAAATGTGGTCAACCGAATATACCCGGAATATATACTCAAGTATCTGCTTATGTCGATTGGATCTATCAAGTTATGGATCGCTATAAAGAAACTCAAAGCTTAGTTTAGACAAAATTTAGACACCAATCTTTATAATTAATTATATAATTATTTTTTTATTCGTCATTTTAAATCGTTTTTATATAAAAATCAAATTATGTGTAAATTCATTGAGAATTCTATTCACTATTTTATTTATAAAGAATTTAAAATTCAAAACTTTTAACTTTTTCATAATAAAGATTGAGTTCATTTATTGAATAATTTGCTTATGTTTCCAATACTAGCAAACAGTATTAACCAATTCTAACTACTGCTTAACCCAAATATTCATAGCTTTTGTTAATTTTGATAATTTTTGTTTTTGCTCTTCACTGACGTTTAGATTATAGACATAAAGTAATTAACAAATTGTTAATTAACTTCTTTTTGAGATAATAAATTGTGAGAAGTCTTCTGATGTAAATTGAATAAAGATGGCGACACCCTTGACGATGACTATGAAATGCGATCTTAAGCTTAAAACAGTTCTTGAGCATTGATACTAAACGCAACTTTAAAGCATATTTAAATTGATTTTGATTTTTCCATTTTTTGTTGTAAATTATTGGGTGAAATTGAAAAACAGTTGAATCTAATTATTTTTGACAATTCAATAAACTTTTTTAAGTTTGATTACTTTGAAACAAACTTTTATTACTTTACGATAAACTCTAATGATCTAATGAAAAGTTTATATCTTAACATATACTGCATGAGCTCTTTTTCTATACAGTATAATATGTATAATATTAGAGATTTTGTCCTAAATTCAAGTCTATTTGGATTACTTTTAGAATTGAAATGACATGTATTTTCCCAAATACTAAAAGCTTAAGTAATATCGGATCTCAAAAAGTTTAGCCTTCAATTAGTGAACTGGAATTAATATAATCTATTGAATCAATAAAGCTATCAATATCTGTAAACTGGTTTCACACAAATACGATCTTAAGCTCTAGTAATAAAATGATTTTATTTGTTAGAATTTAAATAATTAAATATAAACATTTATCTGGTAATCTTTATAAACTCATTAAAATAATAGAAGTATTTATTAATTTATAAGTTTGTATCCATTAGTAATTTTGTGTTGCAGTTAAAAAAGTGACTGAATTAGAAAAAGTTGAGATTTTGGACTCAGTTTTGACAATAGACAAAAACTACTATATTATGAGAGATAATTGTCAATAATATTCATTAAAGTTTACTACCCTTATAGTACCTCAAACTGATGAGTACATACAGTAAAATGTATGAATAATGTGATTGCATTAACTCAAAAGTTGTGCACTTATTATGGATGCTATAAAACTAGCTGTAAAATGAAAAGACTGCAAAAAGAAGAGCGTCGGCTAAATAATCAGCATAAAAGCTTCTGTTGAAAAGATTCCTGAGTAGGCTTATCATTGCGACATTTGCCAAACGCTACTGTAGTCTTGAGACAGGAGCTTATAATACACCATTAAGTTGTAAAGTGATTTAAGATACTTTTGTCCCTTCTCTTGCAGGTGATATTCTCTGTGACAAAAGGATGTGATGTCTTGTTTTGCAGTATTTCCAAAGACCTTTCGCTTGATTATCGGCGATCACAAAAGTTGTAATTTTTTTAGAAATGCAAGAATGTCCATAAGTTTGGCAATAAAAAAGACTTCTCATCAGTGGGGATATAACAAAAGTAGAGGAAAGGGGAAATCTGTGACCCTTTACAGTGAATCAATTCTTTTAACGAACCTTAAAACTTGTCTGCCTTGCTTTTGGAGTTTATTTTTTTCAAGTTTTACATTTAATTTCATTAATCAATAACTCTGTACAGTCATTCTTGAGATCTGCTTTCCTAATAATTATGCTAATTCTCGATTACTTTAAAATAGGAATCTTTATACTTCTTCATAATTAAAGGAAATACTATTATATGTTAAGATATTTTTAAACTTCAAATCATATAAACAGTAATTTCAACACTTCTCTAAAATATTCTGTTGACTTATTACTTAATGTTTTTCGCATCTGTATACTGGTATTTGAAGTTAACTCTAAATATTTCACTTATAGTGTGACTTTAGTTTCTTCGCAAAGTTTCTCATTTGTAGAAACTGTTGTTTCTTTTTACTTTGCATTTAAGTTTCTTTTTTACTTTAAAAAAATAATACAATTTGAAAGTAAAAGCTAAATCAACTTTCACTGTACTTTATTGAAAAGGCCTTAAATTTTGTGTTTATTTAGATACATAAGTAGTGCGTTTGATCTCAAAGAATAACATTTGAAACTTTTTAAATTCTGCTTACGATTGTTGTTCACAAAAGTATATTGAAGGGAGTTTGGAAATAAAAACAATGAATAACTCTACAGTTAGAGTGTATGTTGTTTTATACCATAAGGTTTATGAAATCGGGTTTTCATCCGATAGTAAGCATGAAAGAAGAACAATACTAACGGGAATGCGGTTTCGTGTTGCAAACCATAGGGCTCTACTGGCTATGGCTTAAGGGATCAAACTTTGAAAACTTCCGACTTTCACTCTAACGGTTTATATATATGCTACACATGCTTAATAAACAACTTTTATTCACAATTTTATTTATAAATAACAATTATAACAGTATATGTAAAAACTCGAGAAACATTTTGATTTTGTTCAATACATTTCAAAATAATGTTCACATACTATACTTCTATAACGAACTTCCATCAGAGGATATCACATATAAAATACGTGCCTCCAAAAAGTTTGTGCTTAAAACCTAGTATAGCATTATATGTGACTTGTTCTCAGTTGTATACTATATTTATTTTGATTTCGTTTAATTTCATAGCTATGACTGTTTTTACATTAAGAATCAAACATTGAGAGAAGCATTGATTCCTATACTTACAAAAGCAATAAACCATAAAGCAATCAAAACTGAATGCCCTCTTTTATATCTCTCGTGTGTATTGTTTGACTGTTCACAAGTGACTATAATCATGCAATATTGGATAAGTAACAATACTGGATAAGAAACATATCCCAATCGATATATCAAAGTATTGTACAGTTTATACCACACTTTTATTGTCATTTCGCTTATTTCCATGCAATATAAAGTTTCTATAAGTTATTGCACATAATGCTTATCGTTAAAAACTTGAAAATAACTTTGAGAATTACTATTTCAGTAACAACTCTGGCAATTATCTCAACGAGTAAATGACACGTTTTTATTTTAAATTGATTGCAGTTATAGTGTTTGCGGTTGTAAAAGACATTTTTTGATTTTCTCCCTTAAACAGTATATTTTCAATGACATCCTATAATTTTCCCCTTCATTTATCAATTAACATGAGATGAATAAAGAATAAGCTTAACAAACATTATTTCTAGTTTGCAAGTTTTGATACGATTGTGTAATGTAAGCGCACTATCTGTATATTACTATAGATATTTCATTTTATCAATTGCTTTAAGCTTTTTGAAGCCTTTTCAAAAGAAGGCTTCGATTCAAAGTTGTTTTACTACTTCAAACTGACTCAGCGATGATTTTGTCACACTTTTCATAAATAATACTCTTATAATATCATAAAAGCTGAAGTAATAAATAAAACGAGTAATCGCTTTCAAATGATAATATTCTAAACCCGATAAAAATGAGCTTTAATTAAATGAGCGCCGCATTTATTCATTAAATATACCAAAAGTCAATTCAAATATAGTTGTCATGGAGTTAAATGAAATTTAATTACTATTTGATTTCCTAATTTTTTACCCATATGTATGAAATATATTTGATAAAAAACAAGACGTGATAATTACTTTTTGATCGCGAAATTTTCTCTAACTTACGATTCATTAATTTTATACATTTCTGTGATGTAGTACTTCATCTGAATCTCTCTCCCTCTGATTCTCTCCGATCGGAACAAGATTGCGATTTTACTTTTCACTTGACTACACAAGTTTTATTAACAAAAAGTTTGAGACTACACTACTACACAACTTTTTTATTCATGTTTCGATGAGCTCACTATAGGGATAGAGAGAAAATTAGAAAAACTGCTAACAGAGAAATACTAGATTTAATTCCCCTTTTTGACAGTTTTCATGATAATAATAATCTGTTTATTATTAAGTATGCTTTTCAAGTCAAACAGTTTAAAAGACAGAGTAGAGTTGCAGATGTACTGCAATTGTATAGTGTATTCAATTCAAACAGTAGTCAATATCCCAACTCGTGAGTTCCCGCTTTTATTTCCGCAATTTTTCAAAATACAAACATCGTCTGAACGTGACTACAGCTGGAAAAATCATAAAACCCCTTAACGATAGGATTAATTTTAAATTTCAGGCCACTTTCAAAACTTGACTCGTTTTTTGAAACATAATAGAGTTATTGAATTATGAAACCTATTTTCAAATTGACATTTATATAGTAATATGAATTAAAAATATTTTCACTAACACTGGCAAAAGAGCTCACAATCAAATTGCATTTTAATAGCAAAATAATTTAAATTCTCAAATAATCCTAATCTACTTATTCCTAATCTTAAAATGTAATTTAATATTTTTAATCGTATCCAATGTTAATTGAAAATGAATTTATTTATATTATTTTATAGATGTGAGATGATTATAAAGTTAGTGTGAAATTCCCACTTAATTAATAAAATAAACATATTTTGGTTTTCTAAATCTTAATCCTAAGTTTTTGAATTTAAAATTGTGTATAAATTTGTTGCAGAACATACCTGTATGAATGCATGCAATTTATAAACAGTTTGCATCTCAATGCTATCTAAATATCCTAAGTTATTGGCAATAAAACGATTATCCTTGAATAGTCTCAATAATTTAGAAACTGCTCACTATCAACAGATACCCATAAATTAGAAGAGTAATAGTGGTGTAAATTCAATTTAAATTAATTAGAATTTATTCAAACTGATAATCGAGTTAACAAATATTTTTAATCAAAATTGTTCTTATAGTACTCAAATTTGCGATGAAATCCTGATTCACTCGAGTTTGATCATTAAGTATGAGCTCGAGTTTTGCAAAGAAGTTGAATCAAATTTCAAAATAGCGAAAGGAATAATCTAAATATTCCCTATTCTTAGAGCAAAAATAGTTATGCATTGTATCGAATTGTTTCCCTATTAGCAAATTTCACTAACTTTGAGCTAAATTGAAACCTAAATGCGATTATAAGGATTGCAGCTGTTTCACCATCGGGTAATGTTTTGAGGCATGATTATAGTTCACTTTGGAATTATATCAGAACTAAATGCTGTTTTATGCAAAAACAAGTCAATAAGTGATTTGCATCACTAGCGCTTCTGATTTTTATTCTCTATTTCTGGAAGCAGTGAGCGTAGAGAAAAAAATTGTAAAATGAGATACCCTTTAGGCCTTTTATGATCCCAAATAATTTGGAAATGTCTCTTTTTGGTGAGTGAAAAATTTTAAAATTATTTTATTGTGGGTGCCATTAAAGTTAGTGTATAATATGATATTGTAATTAACGAAATACGTTCACATATACAGCAATGGATTACATTTAGATCCCGTAGTATATCATTGAGACATAAGTTGCTGAATTGCACCCCACTATAAAATCATTTTGAATTTCTTACTTCCAGTAAAGGGACAGTTCTTACTTCCAGAATATTTAAGGGTCATAAAAGGCCTGAAGGCTGTTTCAATTTAGAGTCCCAACAAAGATGTACCGCTCCAGTGGACAAAATTCCCACGAGTTTCTCTTCACCAGAAACTTATATTGAAGCAGAGCGAGAGACTGGCTTACACTACAAGCTTATTATTGCCTCCAGATTAGAAACTTAGGTTTCGATTCGAGAGAAGGACAAGATAAATGAAACGAGTTTAGTGAAGGCACGTTTTATGAGATAATTAAAATGCTAAGCTATACACAAATGAACACTGAGTTAAACTTGAATTAGTAATATTATATGCTTTACTGCTTTTACTCTACTCATACACTTCATAAAGTTTGCAAAAAATTCAATTCGCTCATTTAAAAGTAACTCTAAGAGTAAAAATTGATTATAATTAAGATTTTATAGGAAAGCATTGGCTCTTATTTTTAAATTATTGATCATATCATTGTATTACTGATGAAAGTATGTCTCAATCAATCATTTTCTTCTACAGATTTGAAGCTCTAGTGATGACCCAAAAGATTTTCAACTTATAAAATAAGTTACTTTAATCTTATAGCGCAGCCAAACAACAAAAAAAAATATCATCACTAATACTAAGTTCAGAGTAAATTCAATGAGTTTTTGTTATTTTAGGCCAGAAGTACTTGTTAGTAAAAGTTACACAATGCAGTCGATACTATCATTCGAGTGTTGAGACTTGAAATGAAAGTTGGAGAGTATTACAGTTACATCTAACAGAGTATGGCATCAGTTTCTGATGATGAGTGTCTCTCTGTGTGCGTATGTGTGTATTTGGAGTCGTTTATTTGCTTGCATGTGAATTGTCCATATTGACCGAGCTGTCCAAAGCTGTTATAACAACTCTAATGTAATAGAGGGGCAAATTTCGATCATTTCTACATTCGATACATAATACGCCCGTTTCTCTGAACATCAAATTTTTAACAATTCAAATAGTTTTTATCATAAACTCATAGGTTTTATCACAAAAATAATTTCTAGTTTGTTAGCATTTTATTGAATTGATTTGAATTTCTAAACTATCAAACGATTAATTAGTTTTTTATGAAAATATTTGAAAATTTATTTTAACACTAAACGATAGGTTAAATGTGAAATGAAGTTCTTTTTATATGAGATTCACTTGAAATGCTTACTTAAGTTACAGTAAACGTGTGATATGGCTTTCAGTTATGAAATAGTGATAACACGCATTGCAATATTGGCAGATATTATTTCCTTCTGTTTCCTGTCCACTTTTGCTACCATTTCCGTTTCAACCGTTTTCTCAATTTCTCGATCGGCAATAGTTTACCACAAGTTGTTGATATGCTTGGAAAGTATCTCTTACTCCAGAAGCGAAATGCACTATAATTTTTGCCTTCATCACAATACTTGCGAAACCACAGGATATTGGACTCAACACTCAGATCAAGAAACCTTAACAAGAATAAGTCAGAAAATATACAATAAAATGTTATATTCCTTTTAACATACCTGAGGCCTGAAGAAAGGGTTTACTAAAAAGTGGCATTCAATGCTATTCTCTTAGCTTTATGATGTCTGGCACCATGTTTTGCTGTTTCTAAACTTTTTTTAGTGGACAACTCCAAACCCATTTTATGATGGGTGACATCGATGGTAGCAGTCATCGAAAGCATACACATCATTAAGGTCACAGCCAGGACAACAAAATGCTTGTGGCTGTTCATACTAATTAGATGAACAAAAAAGAAAAAATAAGAAACATTTTGGTCAATAAAGTTTCTGAGAGAAAAGACAGCAATCAAAGAATTAGTACATTTTATGATAAAAACGTGATTTCTTGAGCAGCGTTTTATACATCGGTATCATTGATGTGATTAGAAATAAAACTGAATTGACTGACTATTAAATAAATCTGTATTCAAAACTTTAAGTTTCGGTAAAGCGGTCAATAAATTAAGTTACACCTTAAACATAAATTATTACATTAATAATCTTTATAATCTCTATTTTAAAAATCATGAACAATAATAGCATTATTTGCTATGAAAAAGTAACTAAACTTGTGTTACGACACGATCAAGCGTTTACTTTGAGAAGTTTAGACTATTGGACAGTCGGTTCGGTGTTTGTGCCCCACTGTTCACTTAGGAGTGTCTCTTATAAAGAAGTGCAAAAATTTACAAAAGGTATTTGTTAGTCACTAATATAGCCTTTGAACTCACTGGTGGTAAATAAATGTTCGAACAAATCAAGTTTGCTTTGAAATTAACGATACTTTTAATATTAGTGCTCATCAAATGAAATACAGAATAATAATCACAATTAATCATTTAATTAAAGTTTAAGATCATCCATAAATTATTCATTCGGTATTCATTGAAAGTAATGCCCAGAACTTGACTTAAATTCTTGAGATAGTTTGTCGTCTCTTTTGAATACAAGCTTTTTTATGCCGGCTTTTAAAAAGAGAAAAATCTGTTTTATTTTTTGACAAAAGTTTTGATGAACTTCTGATAAAATTCAAAGTTTTAATTTTTGCTCAAAAAGCGCCCATTTTCTCAGACAAAAATTTTTTATTAAGCAAAATATTATAATCTTATTAAAAGGAAGTTAAAAATACTAATTATTAAAAAACTTAAAATCGTTAACAGAATTGCATAAATCTAGAAGTAATAAAAACATTCGTTCTTAAAGTTATTATTGCATGTAATAATGCAATTAATCAATATTAAGGCACAAACAGATATTGTACTACAATAGTATGTTTTTTGATTAAAATAATTGAAAACTCAAATGATATGATAAGTTAATTGAAATGTGAGACTATATGTTA
>JAQGCH010002172.1:0-13318 GCA_034699485.1 Nanhermannia elegantula
ATTTCTATAATTCATATTATATAATGCATTCATTAATCGATTTTGATATTTGAGAAAATACTAGTTTTCCCATAAAAGCAAGTGCATTACGTTTTATATGTTCATACTGTATATCTTTTGGGCAAATTTCAAGTTTTTTAAATTTAAAATTATTCAAAAAGTACTTAATAACAAAAGCAATTTTAATTTTTTGTTCCAAACAATATTATTTTCATTTCTCAATTTTAAAGTTTTACGCCTTAAATGAGCATAATTTTCAATCAGAGAAAGGAATTGCAAATATTTTAAAACCAAATTTCTAAGGAAACAAAAACAAATTTTTTATAGAAATAAATTTATAACCAGAAACAAATGAAATAACTGGAAATATCCATTCATTTAGAGCACAGTATTTGCTTAGAAATGTTTTGATAGAGCGTTTGTGTGTCATAGAGTAGCGCCTCATTTATTTACAAGTCTAGCAAAACTTGTGTAACTTTTATTGCACAATCAGAAAAGTTTGTTCATGTTCTGCATCTCTTAGAATAATATAACAGATGGAAACATTCCCAGTTGAAGATAGTTTGGTCGCATAGAATAGACAGTTGAACAGCTAAACAGAAGTGCCAGCACTACAATTATGCAGTACAGGATCAAATGCTGTGTTCTTCCATCTAAATATACCGGTAATATCTTGCAGACACACATTTGCATTCTATTGCACACTAGAGGTTAATGCAGTGTATTTGAGACTATGAGTTCACTGCAAATTATTAGATGATTGCTATTGCAGTCGTGACATGAATTTAGGAAAACTCAAGAGGACAGGCCTGCAAAATGTCCTGTAGATGATGAAAATAAAGTTATATGGAAGTCGTGGTGCTCTGTCACTAAAAAGCTAATAATAATGACTTGGGTTTAGTTTATGAGCTAACGTGCATCAAACTCTCATGGGTATGACTGAGCTTAAGATTTCATGGCATAGTCAGCCGCTTCAGCCTCCAGTTCTCCCCCACTAAATTGAATCAGAGGCAAAACTTGTGAACCAGTAAATGCATAGAACAACTAAAATATAAGAGGGCTCCTTCTCTTTGCCTCTTTTGTCTCATCAAAAGTGCTGTAATTCATCCAAACAACAACACAAGTGTAAAAGCGTGTAAACATATACAGTTCAAAGATTGTTATTTTTTTAGGTACTTTCATTCCAATCAGAATTCTTATTGGAATTTCTATCAACTTCTTAATACATATACTTGTTGTATATACTTATGCTGTTATCTGATATAATCCTTAACACATAACGGTTTGATATACTTTATAATAAATTTTATCGTGTTTTGCTCAGGTTTTGCTTAGATATGCGAATCGAGTAATTCGCAGCACATTTTCTCTATCACTTTGTTAATGTTTGATGTGTTTGATGCTTGAAATGGCAAAAATAGCAAAACTGGCGTTTATTAAATTTATATTTACTTATTCATAGAGTTTAGCGATTAGGCACAGAACTGAATTGTCTACTTTAGACTTATTTAAGATACACAATCCTGTATACACTGGAAGTGCTGTATAATATCTTATGTACTGCTGAGAAAAGAAGGCGAATATTTGCATCACTTGATTTCGTACAAAACTAGTGCAATGCAATGATGAAGTTTAGGGTTTCCTCTGGAAGCGTAGTCTTCTTTTCTTATTACAGTTCCCATTTTCGATTCTCTTACACATTCGCTATTCCCTCATGGCTTCTATTGCTTACACGTTAGAATAGCGTGATTTTGATGCTTGCATTTGCCTAAAGGTATGATAATCCTCACTTATGAGCATTTCTTTTTATATAGAGGTTCGATGTTAAAAGTGCTGTTCAGACTCTGTGCTTATAAAACTCGTACATTTTATTAGATTATATCAAAATGACCTTATGTTTGAATGGCTAACATAATTCCTGCACCAGTTCTTTAATGATATATTATTTTATTATCATTTGATGTATTTTAAGTGTTTGGTTACACAGGCGGGTTCTCCTGCACATCGCTCACACATACTAATGCTAACAACTCATAAGATTATTCACTCTCTTCTGTCTTGCATTTACTTTATAGTGTATCCAAAGCTTTTATGGCAGCCCTGAGTTCAGAATAAAAAATCGATAGACTAAAGGCGAGAATCAATACTAAAACAAGTATACAGCTGTGCTGGTATCAGAACTTCACCAAATTTTAAATTCTTGTCCCACAAAACAATGTAGAAATGGTTTGCAAATAATTAACACCAGAAAATTTAATTTTGGAGAAACATTTCTATTGTATCAAACAGTGAAGGCCTTTATCAAAATTATTCATATGAGGCTTTATTGGCTCTGAACAAAGGAATTAATGAATTTTCAAAAAATATGTATACCCTATAGTATTCAAATATACAATTCCTCAAATAATACAATGGTTTGATTTGCTTTAGTTATGGAAAACGATAGGGAAACGAAAGAAAAATGAATATAAAATATATTTTGTTCAAAACATTATGATAAATATGAATCAGTGATAGATGCCGTGCAATAGAGAACATTTATAGTGAGCACCAGTAAGTGTATTGCTTCAACCAAACAAACCTAGCAATTAGTTCGCACTGATTATTATTCCGTTGGGGACTTCTTTCTATTGTAAGAGAAAAAGTTTTTATGTATTGCTTTGGATTGAATTCGCATAAATGTGATTTGAGGTGCTCTCTCGCCCGCTTACTATCTCACTCCCCACTAAGCACTCCTCCCATACTTGAACTAAATTTAGCAAATTTTAATTTTAATGAAATAAACTAAAGTTCTTGTTTAGAGAAAATAGAGTGAACAACAAAATATATATATAAGAAGTTGATTTATGGGAAGAGATGCAAAAAAGCGTAACACACTTTCAATTTGAGCTCTCGTAAGCAGCTTTAATCATGAACGGAACCTCAGGGAATCAGAAAAAGGCAAGAAATCGCTTGGAATATATCCCAAGAGTGGTGACGTACTCTTACTAGAGGATGAGTTTTGGTGAAGCCATCGCTCTCTTCTACATCTCTAATAGTAGTCTATGCACTACGCATAGAATGTTAGCACTAAACTTATAGCACAATACGCATCACATTGTGCTTTATTATTAGAAGGAGAAGCACTTGTTTTCCCCCAATTTCTCTACACATTAACCAATTGATTGAAGTCAATATATCTAATATAGATTTTACGGCTCAAACTTGGTGCGGTTCATAAGTTTATGTGTTTTTGTGCCATCAATCCATTGCCACACTGTTTCTCTTATTTTTCCTGACTTTCCCATCAATATATGAGTTACTGCTTAGAAGCCATTTGTCATGAAAACGCACTCTATTTGTTTAGCCATGATTTGGTTGCACCGAATCGCGTCCCCTTTGGCTCAACTCAGTTCGTTTTAGTCTTGTTCTGCTTTTATTTTTCCTCTTCTTTTTAGTTCTTTAACTAATTTTATCTGTAGAACACGTACTTCCTGAAGATGAGCCATCATTACAAAATAGTGTTCAATACAGTTACAAACGTAATGTCACTGATTATCTCAAACGTTTACTATATGTCTCTTATTTGGGGTTTTCTACTGCACTGCAGTATTGATAAACACGATGACCCTATCAGTGGTGTATTAGTTGAAAAATGTTATGCAATTTACAATATATTCGTTGTGTGTCTGAGCCTCTGGTGGCATATAAAACATAAAATTTTTTAAAGTATTATACACTACTATTACAGAACTTAATATATTTTTTCTTATTCTTTTTTTGAAGCCTTGAGGTAGTTTATAGAGCATACTCTTGTGACTGTCAGGCATTACAATTTAATGTATTGTATCGTTGCATAAAAACTTTTCCTCCTCAACATTTGTGAATTTGCAAAACTATTGCTGTTACCAGTTTTGCTCTGCCTCTTATTTATTGCATTCTCTTTTACGATAGGAAGGGATATTCGACGAGCCAAAGCTGGTTACTATCACTTTTTCTTCATCTATTTTAGAGGATTGTAAATCCTTTTCTTTATACTCGTCTTAAATTTCTTTTAGACTACATATTCCTTAAACACAATGAATATGATGTCTTTCAAAAACAATGTGTGTAATAAAATTAATGAGAAAAGAGACAAAACTGGTAATCAATGGCGAATTTATTGTTAGTGAGCTAACAATGTAAGAGATTATGTTTGTCGTAAAGACAATATACTTCACTTTCAAATAATATGTTTTAAGAATGAGGAAACACAAAATTAGCTCATTTTGACTTTGATTTTCACTTTTGTCAATATCAAAAATAGTCACTTTTTATATCAAACCTTATGCAAAAGACTGCTGTGTTTACATGAACTTATCGGTGTTTAAGGCGTTTAATTCATGGTAATTTTATTCTTCCTCGTGTACCCCATCTCTAAAGCAGTGATATCATATGTGCTTTATGTTCTTCACTTTAGCCCACCCGTCGATTTGGTTTGAAGGGCTCAAAATCACAATACAATGAAATCATTCTATCAGAATCTTTAGTGTGAGCATTAGTATACACCGTATACACTATTACAGTATTGTGTGCCTGCCATCAGTGAAGGAATCAGCCTAAATCACCACTTTAAGACTCTGTTCTAACTCTTTTGCATACAAAATAACAGAAATCCTTAAGCTCAGTGACGTAGGTTTACACACAGCTGCGAACCAGGATTTAGTTTGAGAATTGGATTAAAACATCTTATTTTGAGTTCAGATATGTTGCAAATAATTTATTCAATAATATAAAATACTGTATTTTAAATAATAATTATTGCAAAAATATTTCATTGTTTTTGAAAATATGAGTTCAGTCTTGTTTTTAATTCAATCTCGACTTTCAAATTATAAGCTCTTTTATACTTTTTTCTATTCCTTAATTACATTTGAATGACTAACTATAAGTACTCTTGAATAACAATTAAAAATCATAATCGATGTATAGAAAATCCAATGCCATTAATAATTAATAACAATTTCGTTAGTTTAGCCACAATTTGAGTTACGCCACCCTATATTCCTATCGTTCTTTAATCTGCGAAATTATCGAAAAAATAACAGAAAGAAATCCGAAATACAATCTTCAGCCGTTTCTATCTCAACATATTCAACATCCTTGAAATCGTTTCAACTGTTTGTAACAAACAAATCGTTTTACTGAAAGTTAGTTTGCATTCCTATTTAGTCCTGAATTACCTTCCGCTTATCGGTTTTCATTTCATCGTATGGCTTGTGAAAAGATATAACTAGAGCTCCCCTAAAACTGGTTTAATTTTTTGCTTAAAACTGGTGTTTAATTAGTTTAATAAAATTTTACCAAAAACTGGTTTAATAGAGTTTAATAATAAAAAGTTAGTACATAAAGAAATTATTTTCAATTGATAGCTTTTTTTACTTCCCATAAATACCACAAATACCTTAATATTTGATAAAATTTATAACAAATTAGAAAATATGAAAAAACAACGCTTAAATTAAACTCGAGATGTATTCATAATCAGTTGATTAACTTCAATGAGACAATCATGTTATAGCCTTTAAGATGAAGATTCTATAAAAATGTTCGGCTCTTAAGTTCAACTAAAACATTATTTATTAATTAATCTATTTTTCATCAAATAAAGAATGTATCATAAAAACAATGGGGAGTCAGTCAGGCGCAAACTCAAAGCCATCGGACTCCTGATCGAAGGGTCGTGAGTTCGGTCCCCTGGACCTGCTTTCTTTGATTGCTATATGCCGGCCACATGTTCATTGTTTTTCAACAATCCCATGCGTTCGCCCACACCAACATCAACACCAACACGGAGTTATTCCTGTAAAAATCTCACTGGTTTACAACATGGGCTTCAGTGGGATCTCCTCTCATTATAGAGTTGGCTGATGAAAACGCTTTTTCATAAAAACAAAGCATAACTAAGCAGTGATGGACAACTATCATAAGAATTTTGTGCGAGCTCTAGTGTTTGTCCCGAAGCTATAATATCTAAAAAAGCTTTTTCATTGTTTAAAATTATTATTCGAGCAAAATTACATCTTTTATGCTGAAAACAAATTATCAATATTTAAGAATTTAGAAATCGAATCCAATGACACTTTAACAGAATCTTTAGAAGTCTATTACTTTTTTAGTAATAAGAATATGCTTTCGAAACGGCATTCTCATAAGTTTCAACTTTTTGTATAACTTTTATATTAAAGCGTTCGAAATTTGATGTAATAGTTATAAAACCAACACTTTCTAAGCTTAAATTTCGCTGACTTTGCTTATCTGTAAACGCGCGGCGTTTTATTTTCCCTGAGCGTTAGCGCGAGACTGCACATCACTGAACTTAAGGAGAACTTTATTAATATTACAGTAAATACAGTGCCACTACTTATTTAATCTCTAAAACTTTTGCCTTAATATGTATATTACAGGAACTGTGCTCTACAAAGTACTCACTACAAAGACATACCCCTCAATAATATCCCCAAAAGTTGATTATTTATTGAGTTTTCTTTTTATCAAACGATGCATTAAAGAGTTTAAATAAATATTTCGATATCCGTTTTTTGTTTTATAACAATCTTTTTGTTACTCTTTTCAGTTGAACGGTTGCATTAATAGTTCAATTGATTTCAATACATTTATTCGGTAATCGGAATGTTCAATATTTAAGAATGTAGTAGAGGTTGTAATTTTAAATATTTTGTATACTGTAACTCAAACGGAATTCGATGAAACGGTGCATAACAGGGGTTATAAATAAAAACAAACTTTTGTGACTTATGCAGGTGTACATCAATTGATAGGATATTTTGCATGCTTGCTTTCTAATACAAATAAGCAAACATTGAGATCTTTTTCACTAAATATTTATTAGCAAATCAGAGAATCATTTATTTCTCACACTATATGTTTCATTGATTGACAACAATAAAAATAATATTTATTTTTCTTTTTCGTGTTCACTCGAAAGAAATGAGAGACACAATTTCTAAAACTAAAGATTTTTTCAAATTATAACAGGTATTAGAATGCTATTGGTTTATAAATTATAAGGTTTTGTTAGGTCTCACTTTTTGAAACCATTCATACCAATAATATATTAATGATTATCGCTTTTTAGAATATCTTTCCTCTTATTAAACTCACATTAAATAAAACTTAAAAAAGTACAATAAAATATTTATATTGAATATTTAGATTTGATTAAAATTATTTTATGCAAACTATAAGTGACAATCAACTTATCTTCCTATTGAAATTATAATTTATACTTTACTTGATTCTGAATATAAATGAGATTATCTATTATTAATGAAATCTAAAATAAGTTGAATGAGAGATATGTCGGTTATATCCGCAAAGAATAGTTATGAATAGAAATATATGAAATAGAAATGTACATTATATGTGTGCCAATAAGTGAATTGAGTCATCTGGCAATAAATTTTAATATTGTTGATCTATTCTTATATTGAAACTTTTAAACGCAATCTTAACTTTAAAACTGCAATTTTTAGCATTTAAAATATGCTAAATGATTAACATCCAACCTACAAGATATATTATACTATAACAGACCCAATAGATCAACTAAATATTGGTTGTTCTTCACTGTACAAACAAACTTTGAGTTTAAAAATAAGCGAATATAGTTATACAGATCATCAAAATTTCTTATGAAAGTTTTAATTTAACTTTTTCAATATACATGTATTATGTCTTGTGTACGAGAAAACTTTCTTATGAAACCCAATAAATTGTGAGCTTAAAATAGCATTTCAAATAAGATATTTAGTTAAACAAATAAATATATTTTTTAAATATAGAAATATTTTACAGAAATATCCACAAGTTTTTTATTTGTTAACTCTAGTAATTAATTGAGTTGAGATATTATGCAATATTGTTGTTGTTTCAAAGTATTTCTACAGAAGTGAAATCAAATTAAACAAACTAATGGTGTTATCAAAAATCAAAGGTTGTAAAGCATGTAAAAATTTAATCATAGTTAGTAATATCTATGATAATACTGTAGTTATTATTTAACATATATGACTTATAATTTTGGTTGACAGACGTTTATAATTAGAATGTCCATTTTTTATCTCTTACAAGCGGGGTTGTCAAAGAGGAAGGTGTAGGTAGGGTACACCCCACCTGGAATATACAAAACTAGACCCCCCTCCCCGAGATAAATTGGTAAAATTGGGTGCAAGTACAGCATAAAATAGATTAATCTCAAAGAAGGCGAAAAGTCTTACGTAAAGGTACTAATTATAGTTTTAAATACATATCAACATTAAACAATTATCAATCTTATGAATAGCCTAGGTTTTTTGGGAAAAAATTAATTAAAAATGGCGGGGAAATATTTTTTGAAAAAATTTTGGCGGGAAAATCGATTTTCTAAAATTTTTTTCTTATAAAACCGATGAGTTTTTACCCCCCCCCCCCCCAATTTGGAAATTTTTCTGGTTTAACCCCCTCCTGGTCAAACCTTTGACACCCCTGCTTACAAGTCCAGGAATCTTGTTTCTGCTTATACAATAAGAACTAAAATTTTCAGCTTTTAAACCTATTTAAAAAATAATATATATTTAAAATAAAAGAAACTATATTGTAATTGGAATAACAATTAGCAATTAGTTCGTCGAAAAAATTTCAATATATAATAAATCTTTGGCCCAAATAAAAGAATAGAATATCAGTCTCGTCTTATTAGTCTAGTCAGCAGTTTATTGTAAATTAAATTTTAATAAGAGTTATGCAAATGCTTCAAAAAATGTTGAATAGTTAATTGCAGGCAAATGAAGTATAAAATGATAAAATCTTAACTTGATTTATTCGTGATTTCATTTTTAAGTTGACTTTTTTACCATAAAACGAGTAAGGTGAACTCAAAAATTGAATATGACGTACAGAGACGGTTTACTCAAGATCTGGCAATCAACCCTCTTAGAATGTAAAACAAAACAAAAGATGACAAACAAAAATGATGCTAAGAATGTTTGTATAAAATATTTAACTTATTTGCTAATTGTCAAAGAAAATGATCAAAAATTAAAAATATTAAATATCAAGTCATAAAGACTTAAATGCTTACAATTTTTTTACCAGTATTACTGGTTCACTGATTTATGGTTATTAAAGAAATAAAATATGAATTATTATATTTAAGTCTCACTTTTTATATCTTAAATTTATTTTATTAAGACTTTATTTAGAATGAATTAAAAATAAATTTAGATTATTTTCTCTTGTTGTCAGGTTTTCTGTTCCTTTTAAGATAATTTTATGGTTCAAGTTATTAATGGTTATAACAATTTTAGAACACTGTTCACGAAATCCTTAGTTTTGCGAATATTTGAAAACTTTTTTTTCACTAAACATCTACTTATTATTGTAGACATTTGTAACTCTGACCTGTACTGCACAATACATGTCACTTAATTCTATTTTCTGAGCGAAATTTATATTATTAAGTTACTCAAAAAAAGTCAAGTGTCATGACTTACTTTTTAATCCTAAAAAAGTTATCTGTTTTCCAATTTCTATACAACAAACCTCCTGAGAAAAAATTGACCCAATTTTTGTTCATTGAATTTATAAATTGTATCATACAATAGACATCAGTCGATCGACTAAACAGAGCCTAAAATTTATATATAATTATTCACAAAAGATTAAACTTCTGAGAATGTTGTAAAAAGGTCTCATTTCTGAGAAATATCGATCGAACTAAAATAGATAAACGTTTCAACTTATAAGTGCTAAAGCTATTTATTCCGAAGACCAATAATATTAGTTTTTGATAAAATCAATTCCAAGCCATTTGCATGAGTTTTATTATCCGATATAAAAATAAGTTACAAGTTTTCGAGAAATTAAAATCATATTCAAATGAAGCATATATGAATTTTAATGTTTTAATCAAATATTTTGACTCAAATCTGTATTCATAAACATGAATTCAAAGCTAATCTATATATTTATCAAAATAAATATAATCCATTAGAAAATCAATAAATTTTAAAAAATGAAATGTAAAGAAATATCAGTTTAAAAGCATTTGAGAAAACTAAAAAAATCTAAATTATGTCATATTTAAGTTATTTTTAAAATTTTATTGTTTTGCCTGTCTTTCAAACATGCTTTTAAAAAGAATATTATTATAACTGCATTAAAATACAGTAGAAATAGCGTTTACACCTGAAATTGTAAGAATATAAAACATATATTTATATAATATGAATAAACAAAAGTTAATTTATTATGCATTGGAGGTCTCAGATATGAAATGGATCTAAAAAGCGTGAAAAGTCTAACCTCAACATTTCAAACTAATTATAATTGATGTTATATCAAAATAATGTCAGGGCTGTTCTTGAAAACATTCCTTATAGATCTTGAAAAAGAACTCTTTGATTGGTTTGTTCGAATTTTTAAACGTTTACGTTTAAAAGTATTGAAAAAATTTGCTAAGATCTTTCATTAATTAATGGTTTTCTATCAATTTCTAGTTTTGGAAATGAATTATGAGACTAAACGAGTGAGTGTACTGTATGTGCAAATGAAGTTTGTTATAGAAACCCAATTTATTAATTGATTTAAAACTAATTTTAAAATAAAGCCCAACCGATATTTTATTTGATTGAGTTATATTTTAAGATTACATAATACATACAATTTGCTTCACATTTAATACTTATATGAATTGCATGTAACGAAAAGTAAAAAACAATGTAGAAATTGAAGTGATACAAAGCAAGTCACGATTAAAATACTTTAAACCTTATTTTATTCTCGCTTTATTTCATTTATCAGCTCTAAATTGTCAAATTATTAATTTGAACCAATGATAATAAAGTTTGCATTTTCATGGAATAAAAGTGGAAATAATGTAGAGCTCCAATTGATCAGTGATCATAATATTCAATTTAAAGTGGTGTCGAAACATTTAAATAACTGGAGTGTAAGTGGAAATGAAGAGCATAATTAAATTCATTCATTCATATTACCTATTCATAATTAAACAAATCCATAATGAAAATAATTTTCAAAACTCAATGCAAAATTTAATCAGTTTTTAATTCTTATACTTTTAGTATAATACTCTTTTTCTGCATATGATTTTTGTGTATATTTATTTGTTGGCATTTTCTAATACAAGTAAAATAAATGAATTGGATTTGAAACTAAACAAATTAAACAAATAATTAAATTAAAATGCATTCATTGGCGTTAAATCGAATGTAAAAGGCAGTAAACAAATTGTAAAATTTAATGTTTAGCAAAAGATTACAATATTATATAAATAACTAATTACTAATTAGTGAAATTTTGAGTGTGAGTGGATTTAAGTGTGAAAAGTGAGTCGAAGTGGAATTGGTTTTTACAAATGTTAATGGAATGGAAGGCAGACTTTAAAGACTTTCAATCACTGCTTTAAACATAAGTTAGGGATAGTTTAATTGGTCTTTTGGGAAAAGAGCTATTTGTCTGTTTTAAAAAATAAGTTGTTTGAGGTCATTGTGGGAAAAATTAGATCACTTATAGGGTTACTTACAAAATATATTAACATTAAACAGTTGATCACATCCGAAGCTAATGCTTGTATATAAATGATACCGTCATTGCTAATGAATCATTAGTAATGATTTAGCAAATTAAAACAATTAATTTTATGCAACTCTTTCATGGAATATCAAAAAATCTTAGATTACGCTACAGTTTCAGCATTACTTTTCTATTAACTAAGTAATCAAATTTCTATTTTATTATGCAGTTATTATGAAATTCCTTAATAATAGGTAAATAATGCAATTTGAATGACTAGTTATACTGACTCACATTCTAAGTAAGGCTTAACTCCTATTAATAGCTTTCTAAGGAGTAATTTATTTTTTTACTTTATTTAGACGTTATTCCTATCGACACAAATTCCTATCGTAAGAGTTAATACGGACCCTAATATTGCATTAAATTCTAGAAACAAACGAAATGAAAGTATTTATTAGATAAGCATAAAGCAAATCAAAGACAGAATCATCGTTTGCAATACAATAATAAGTTATATAATTAAATTTGAAGTCCAGTAAGTTTATTGAATAAGTTAAAGTAAAGTTAGTTTATAGTGCTTTAACTCCAAAATTGGTTTGAATATAGAGAATATAGAGAATGAGATGAAGTATACAATCAAGTCTTGATATACATCACAGGTATGTTATTACTCATATATCGATGCAATACTACAGGTTTCTAAACGGATGTGAAGTTGGCTCATCTCATCCGTTGATATACATCCTGACTACCGATTAAGGAAAGTATGACGACTACGCCTTCTTTTCAGAATTGAAAACAGAGAGAATGAGAGAAAGTGAGGGAACCATAGATTGAGAAAATCTTAAGATCAACTAAAGTATGACTAACTCTCTAACTTCGCTATAACTTTGTTGAGCTCTACAATACCTTAAAGCATGAGAAGAGATATTTCTTGGAAAATCATGCTCTTCATGTCCTTGAATCCGATTAAATTGATTGACGATCAGACGGACACAACTCACACAACTGAGACTTGCTCTACACTATACTCTCTATACTATTGTCATAAATCTTCACAGTATTAGTTTTGAACCAAACATCAATCATAAGCTGTAGATATGATAGAAAGAGAGAAAGAGTTTTTTTTAAATAAATAGAGAATCAAAATAAAAGAGTTTTTTTCTTTTTTCCAATATTTTTGATCAATGAATAGATAAGAAAATAAAGTTAGACTTTAATCCTTAGAATAATATGTGTTTCGGATTGTAATATAGTATGAAAAGAAATATTTTGATGGTATCAATGCTTTGTCCTTTGCTTAATAAAACTGTTGAATTATTCAAATCTTTCTCGTGTAGTCTTATTGAAAAACTTTAATATTTTAAAGAGAAAGAAAATAATTCTCAATGTAAGGATTCATTACAATAATTGCTTCTGTGATTTACACTAATATAGGCTTTCATTTCTTAAAGACTTTTTTCGTGAATAATTTGATTCTCAAGTACTCATCTAAAAAAACTTCTTTTTCAAAGTACTGTATTATTAATCGATAGCGGAGTTGACTTGAGTGCAAAACTGAGTTCAAAATGCTTCAAATGTCTAAACAGATTGGGATAAAAAATATCATAAGTCTGTAAAAAGTCTTATTTATGCTAAAATTCAAGTTTTTTGAAAACTGTCTTTTCTGTTAATTTGCATTAAGTTTTATTTAGTATTTAAACAACTACTGAACTGAACTGAACTGACTCTAAACATTTTTCACTTAGCATTGAAAATAAAC
>JAQGCH010002173.1:0-13316 GCA_034699485.1 Nanhermannia elegantula
TGTCCCACTTCTTTTTCGTTGTGGTAGAACCAGGCGGTGTCGATATGCCTATAACCTGCTGCCAACGCATCTTTAACTGCCTGTACAACCGGTTCTCCGGCTGCCTGCCAGGTGCCGATGCCTATGACAGGGACTTCTCTATTGGTATTGAGCTTAATCTTAGGCACTGCTGAAAATTAGATTTGAGTTATAGTAATATTAAATTTATTTTTGTATAAAAGTGTTTTACTTTACGAAAAAATTTAGTTTATTTTAAAATTAATTTATACTCTTTTGAAACATTATTAAATACAGATAATAATAGAAATTTTTTCAATCATACCTACAGCACAAGCAGTGTTAACACTAATACCTATTAAAATACAAGAGAAAAGATAATTCATTTTTAAAATAAATGTTATGGTCTTTATTGAAATAAATAATTTTTAGTTTATGACTAATCACGAGTTACTTTCAATTTATATGAAATCTAAACGTCATATGCATTTATTCTCATCAGTAATTATTTTAAAAAACTTTCTGCAATTCAAGTTTAACACGATCTGTCATTATCTGATTCCAACTTATATTTAGCTCGTTATCAACTTTAAGGAATTGCATTACCTGCAGAACCTGTAGTATTAATGCTTTGACAAACTCTGTCCCGGAATGCTGTACTTGTATTTTGATAAACATTACGTGAGAAAGTCTCCCACTCATAACATTTTTAAAAATGAAATTAAAAAATAATGCAAAAAATTAAAGTCCATTCCTATTCTATTAAATATTGCAGATAATATACAATAATGTTATCCAACTTAAATTTTATTTTTCTTTAACACAGTCCCCCAATGGTTTGACATTGGCATTGACTAAACATGCATTCGATTGATGTTTTAATACCATTTAATATCATTTAATCGCATTTAACATTTAATTCTCATATTAATCATTTGTTTCCTGTTTGGCCTGTCCCAACTTTGGCAGGTGTACTGCTTCTCATCATATTGTGTAAGCTAATTCTCTATCTTTAACATTACATTCTGTATTCTGTAAATATTATACACATATTGTTGAATACTGTACCGCTGCTCTATACGAGTTAATTGAATTGATAATATTTAGAGTGTTTTATATTTAAAAAGCCTTTATTAATATAAAGCAATATATGATACCTATTTTCAAACAGAAAGAAAAATGTAACATTGAGTTTAATAATATTTAGATACAGATCAAATTGAAAAATTATTCTAACTGTAAGTAATTGTTTTTAAAAGAATGCTATTTTAAAAGAATATTTAATTCTTAAGACAAATTTTTTGTCTTTAAAGTAATTTTGAGCGAAATGAAACACATTGTTTGAAAAACAGGGAATATTTGAATTCGCTTATGAATCTACTGTTATGGGTATAACTCCTTTCATCGCTTCAATATCCTAAGACTCATATCTGATAACCAGAAATAGGATTATTCGGGTGTTAAATGTTATTTTATGAGAGATCCCTGTATTAGGCTATGGTTTTTTCAACTTTTCTCTCTCATAATTTATTCCTAACACAGGGATCTCTCATAAAATAACATTTAACACCCGAATAATCCTATTCCTGCTGATAACTTATATCTGAGATATATATGTTCTTAAGATATCTGAGAACTGATATCTTAAGAATTGAAGAAAATAATTGACCAAAAGATTTATGGATATTATATAGAGTTATATCTGAAATAAGTAGATCTAAAATTTGAAATAGTATTGATATATAATATTGAATGTGCCGGTAATGTATTACAAATTAAGAAAAAGATATTTTGAAACAGTATATCATATTTATAAGAAATATTATATTTATAATTTATTAAATACTTTAAATTCTATCATAAATATTAATATTTTATAAACAGTTTAGTTAATAATATTTTTCTATGGATTTCTAATTATAACGTATAACTAATTAATTATAACTTTATTTATTAATTAACTGTAATAATTATAGCACTATTTCTACAAAATATATTTTCGTTTTAACCCATATTAGAGATAGTTTTGATGTCCTCATCGCTCAGCACAAAGTCGAATACATTAAAGTTTTCAATAATCCTTTTCTTATTAACACTCTTAGGAATGACAACAAGTCCTCTCTGTATTTGCCATCGAATCATAACCTGTGCAGAAGTTTTATTATACTTTTTACCGATATCTACCAGTGTGTGATCACTGATGAGCGCCCCGGTGCCTAACGGTGAATAACCCGTAACTGCAATTCCATTCTTTTTGCAGAAGTCAACGGTCTCGTCCTGATTCATCCTCGGGTGTATTTGGATCTGATTCATCGCTGGCTTCACTTTTGCTGTTTTCATAAGTGTTTTCAATTGATTGACATTAAAATTTGAAACACCTATAGATCGGGTCAGGTTTTGCTCGAAAGCGTCTTCCAGTCCTATATAACCTGCGATATAATTATTGTGAGGCCAATGGAGTAGAACTAAATCTATATAAGTCATGTTGAGTTCACTCAGAGAGTGATGAACTATGTTTAAGGCTTTCTTCTTTTCGAAATCTGTTGGCCATACTTTAGTTGTGATGAAGACGTCTTCCCTCTTAACTATTCCCTCTTTAATAGACTCGTGAACTCCTTGTCCCACTTCTTTTTCGTTGTGGTAGAACCAGGCGGTGTCGATATGTCTATAACCTGCTGCCAACGCATGTTTAACTGCCTGTACAACTGGTTTTCCGGCTGTCTGCCAGGTGCCGATGCCTATCACAGGAACTTCTCTTCCTGTATTAAGCTTAAGCACTGCTCAAAATTAGATTTAAGTTATAGTAATATTCAATACTTTATTTTTATATAAAACTGTTTTATTTTACGAAAAAATTTTGTTTTTTAAAAATTCATTTATACTCTTTTCAAATATTATTAAAATCTCAAAACTTGAATTTTGTTTAGAAATGATTCTGAACTCATTTCCAATAACTTTAATCGCTTTCTTGTCCACATCCATATCGAGAAGAGTGTAGAGCCAGTCCTCAAACTCGAAAATACATTTGCCTTTGATTTGAACATCAGACGGAAGTGTAAAAGAAGTCCAATTCAAAGAAAGAGAGCCATCGTTTGAGACGATCTTATAAAGAATTTTTTGGTCTTCAGCCGACAATAAGTCTTATGAGAATGATATGAAGCGGACTATATTAGTAAAAGTGTTTTATGTTATAACTGTCTTCATATATAACATGTTTTGGCGAAACGTTTGCCAAATTTGCTTTAACATCAAAACTTGCACTAGAATTGAACTTCCAATCCTCTGGTAATTGATTATTATTTGTCACTTTAGCTAAAGTTGCATCGGTTTGAAATGGAAAAGTTGCATAACTTGTGGTCATACCTTTTGTATGATTTTTTCCGATAGCGATCACTAAATTATGTATTTTCTTATTCTTTTCTATACCGCAAAGTAAGTGTTTCCATTCGCTCGAACATACTTTAAAGACAACAAATTTATCTTAACAATTAAATATTCTTTTAAAAACAATTATTTACAAGTATTTTTCAATTTGATCTCCATCTAAATATTATTAAACTGAAAAATAATGTTAATTGACTGGCATCGCAACATGGATAAGGGGGGCAATTATTTTAAGTTTTATGTATGAAATTTTTTTTAAGTTTTCAAATTTTAAACAAATATAATACACATATAAACAAAAATACAAAATGTAACAATTTTATCAAACAATACATATTTAAATATATATCAATTTTATCGATCGTAAAATAAATATTTTTTAAGAAAAATGGTTAATGATATACAGCTTTTTTGTCTCAATTAATAAATTGTTAAATTGGATCCACTTGAACTCTATTTTCCCCCTTTAACATGGGATGGCAGGCCATAGGGTATCCCATCTTATACACTGTTACACTTGACGAACGCTTATCACAGACTTTTCAATTGACTCCTTTTTAGTCACCTTTTTAGAACTTTTTGTTTTTCATTAACCGGAGAATCGAGTAAAGAGGGCTTTGGATCTGGTTTGGCAGTGGAGTTAGAAGAAGATAATGAGTCTAAGTTTATTGAATTTTCATTCTTTTTTTATAAATTAAAATATTTATGATTTTGTTAACATTCAAATTAATATAATATTAATGCAAAAAAACTTTTCTTCACCACAAATACCGATTCCAACAGAAATAACAATCACTGCTAATAGAAAAGCAATTATTACATAAATAAAAGACCTGCTCTTCTCCTGAGTGCCTTTTCGACAATTGAAGAATTCTCTGTCTTGTAATTAGTTTCAATTTGATACAAATCGTTTTGTTTCATAACAATTTTCAAATGATTATAAACTTTTATCATCGGTTTCGAGTCAAATCAATTATCTGTGAGAGTGTAGAGTCAGTCGTCAAATGCAAAAATGCTTCGTTGCATACTATCAGTCAATGGGAATGTGAATCACTTCCACTCAAGTATAAGAGAGCCGTTCTTTGAGATTGTCTTATAAACAAGTTTTTAGGATTTTGAAGAACTCTCATAAGAATCACCTGAAGTGGACTGTAATAAAAGAAATATGAAGTGCCTTTAGTGTCATATGATATAAGATTCTGTGGCCAAAAGTGAGATTCGTTTACTTTTAAACCCCATTTATCTGGTATTTTATTTAAAAGTGTGACTCTTGTTAAAGTGCCATCAGTTTGAAGACGAAATGGAACCCAAACCCCATCTCAATATTTATTTGGTTTTCCGACACCAATCACTAAATTACTTGTTCTTTCATTCAATTCTGTACCCAAAACATCACTGCAATCGAATGGTGTGATCGCAGCCACAAAGTCAATGGTATCAAAATAGCCTTAAATTAAAATTTATTATACTTTCTATTCAATGATTTTGAATTAAATAATAAGCTTTTAAATACCTTTAAATATATCTTTAATACTGATTTGTTTGTCACTGACTTTTCTGTTAATGTTGTCGTAGAGCCAAAGTTTGTTGTCAGCGGTTCTGATTTAAACTTTTTCCCCAATACATTACTCGTTTTTGTGAGATTAGGATCTGTACAATACTCGCATTTAATAGAAGTCATAATTTCATTAACAACTGGGTGATCATTATTTTGTGAATAATGACAAGTACTAGATTATCAATTTTGAATCAGTGAATAAGAACTAAAGTTCTTTAATTAATTTATATCAAAGATTGAAAAAAATTTACAAATAATTAGGGAAAGAAAAGAAAAGACATTGAATATGATTAACTGTTACCCCACATATCATTGGATTCAAATTCTGATCTCAATTCTTTGTTTTCTTCTTTTTTAGTAATATTTATTTGTGAAGTCTAGCTCTTAACCGAAATTATAAGAAGCAATAAATTTGACAAGGCCGATCATTTGAATTGAGAACTTGAAATGTCACTCATCTAGCCTTTGAGCTCAATTTGGATACTTCATTGGTTTTGAGTTCAAAGCTGTTTAATTAAACTCAATCCTTTATTATTCAATATATGCTTCTTATCTTTTGACCAAATTTTTTCTGATTTGCATTTAATTGAAAACACTACCTAATAAAATAATTTATTGAATTTTGCAACCTTTTAATAGTTGTGCTAAAATAATTGATTTAACTGCTCCTTTTAATAAAAAATAAGTTTAAGATTACGTAAAATGACAAACTCACATTTTTATACAAAGCTATCTTTAATCTTTGTTTCATATGCTCAAATATACTGATTTAAGGTATGCAAACTTTATTTGAAACAACTATTTTTGCAAATAAAATCATGCAATTAGTAAAAATTGTAATCATTAATAAGTATAATACAAGTTTTTAAACGTTTTAAACTTTCTGTAATCGGTCTGTAATCTTATGAATTTGATTAAATAATAATTATTATATCTCTCGGCAGATCATCTTTAATAAAATCTAATTGATTCAAACTGATAAAAATGTTTGATCTAATGTTTGATAAAATGAGCTAATATTTGATACTAAATTAATTGAACAAATTTAAAAATAAATAGAAAGCGTACCGTATATCGCAATGATTGTTAATTAAAATTTTGTCGCATTTAAGACAGTTTATGTCTTATGTCAATAAAATCGAAAGAATAAGCATTTATGAGATCGACTTTTTTTATTGAGCAAATCATCCATAACTTTTCAATTAAATTAAAATATTCAGATATTATTTATATTCAATTTTTAAAATAAATTAATCAAAATCCAATACTTCTTTAGATAAAATGTTTACTATGTTTGAGTTTATTTTTGTTCTTCGCCTGAAAAGCGAATCAAAATTAATATTAAGATTCCATTTGTGCGGAACACGTTTTTCAATAAAAGTTAAAACAAGTAATTAAGAGTTTGGGTCTAAACTTTCTTTAAGAAATAGGTTCAAAACTAATAATTCAAAATTTGTCACAAAATAATTGTTTGTCTTTGGCTGTACTGTACTGTAAAGTAAGTAACATAACACCGAACAACACAATCTCAGAGAAAAGGAAATAAATTTGGGATTAATTTCTGAATTACTTACTTTTGAAACATAATAACTTACTCAAAGTTATTTATCACTAATGATTTTTGAGTGACCTTCTAATGAGATGGACTCAAAAATTAGCAAAAAATTAGACATTAACAGAAAACTAAACTTTCAATAAGTTTTCTCGTCTATAAGTCCCGCAGAACTAAGGATTTGGTTCACTTCTCTAGAATCCGATTAGAATAACATAACATTTATTTTAATACATTTGTTGAAAATGAACATTGTTTGTGAAGTTATACTAAGGTATGAAATGTATGAAAGGTATGAAAGGTGTGAAAGGTGCCGGTTTTATGTTACTTACTCTAATTCACATCAATTCACAACAGAAAGAGAATTCTAATAAATGGTTTGTACTGTTTAATTAAATTCTGTACACAATTATAACAAACTAATTGAAAAGGTGTTAAATTACATAAAAAGGTTATAATTGAATGGTTGTTAATAGGGTTGAGTCATAACTGATTCATCTTCACTGTCATCAATGATGGCGTCGTCGAACCACGAAGAACATGATGTCGAAGTTTCATTGGCGAGAATGGCTGACGAAGCATTGCTCGGTGGCATTGCGTCAACTGTTAAACTATTACTATTAACATTAGACCACCTATTATTAGAAGCACTACCACTATGTGCTCCTAAGTGATGGTGCGTTTTGCCCACATGACCTCCATGTGCGTCCTTTTTGAGACGCTTTTCTTTAGCTCTTCTATTTTGAAACCAAACCTTTAATAGTTTAATTCAATTAATAGTTTATCTTCTCATTAAAGAAACAAAGGATTTACAAAAAGCATTATTTAAAGACTGTGCATAAGATAATGACAATTAATATACCTGTACTACTCTCATGTCAAGTCCCGTATCATGACTAAGTTGTTCCCTAACATGTCGCGCAGGTTTTGGTGAGTTATTATATGCAACTTTAAGAGTTTCAAGTTGTTTGGCAGTTATTGTAGTTCGTGGACGTTTTGAAGAGGATTCTGAAAATATATCAAATGTTAAGTTTTTCATTCTTATAGATCAATAAATTGCTACTTTTAATTATATTCAAAACAAATGAGAGGCAGCCACTTGGACCCCTATCCTTCCTATAACATATATAATACCGGTGCCGGCATGTTCAACATTTTTTCAACATTCAGCAATATTTTTATTTCAATTGACATTAATATCTTAAAATTTGAATCAAGGGTAACCACAGACTTGAAAAATAAAGTTAATTGAGTTATGAATTCAATAATTACTTCATTTTTAATAAATTTTTTTATTATTTGCCAAAAAACGCAGACTTATATAGTTTTCGAAATATTGAGTAATCAATAACTAGTGCAACCTTTTAAAATATGGATCAAATGCGTTAATTTTGATGCTTTTCAAAAAGCTGTTAATTTTATTTTGACTAGATCTTTAAGGAATATTTTTCTTAATTATCATTTAAACTTTTATTGTTACGTATACAGCTACCTGTAGTAGTATTAATACTTAACAATAAGTAAGTTATTTAATATATTTAAGATATTTAATAAGTAACTTATCTTGAGCTACAATTGAACTGTAATACTAACTGAAACTTTCCTCAATGTAATTGGCATATTGTCTGTTAACAATGACACTCACCAATTGATCTTACCTCGTTGCTTCGCTGATTCATAATCAGTTTTGCAAACCAGCTTATTGTCTTCCATTAAGTAGAATTCATCACCTGTTTATTTAAATAATAAGAATTTAATGAATTTTATTGTAATAATTACAGATTTATTGAAGAGTTACTCTAATATTCCACAATTCAATACTAGTATTGCAGTATATTGTATAATCACCAAACATGAAGTTATATGATTTATATGATTTAAGATAATGAGCTGCTTTCAAATTTGAATTATACTTCATGTTTCAATGTAATGGAAACTCAAGATCTTAATATTTAAATATCTAATTGTTGAATATATATAACCACTTGATTTAAAAAAAAGAATCTCAAGAATTTGATTCAATTATATTATAATTATCTTTTTAATTTCTAAAAACAAGTTTCCAAAAAATTAGTTTTACTAGTGTCCGGCATTAGCTTAAAACCTGCGCTTCCAGCCCGAGCTTCTACAAGAGCAGAGTAACTGAGTCAAACTTTGAGCTGCGCCTATTGCAGATTTCCTGAGTTTGAGGCTTCAGCTCACAGGCAGATTGAAATTGCTTTCAATCTCAGCTCATCTCAAAGTGCACCTATGTCGATCACTAGTTTTGACGGACAGAGTTGTGTTATAAATATTATTAAGCTACAATAGACATGAGAACGAGATCTTGCCTCGTGAAAAATCTCGTCAAATCTCAAGGTAACTCGTCTCGTAATATTCTTCGTTAGTTTATTAGTCGAGGCGTGCTGCAAAAATTGGTTGAATGTCTTTTTTTTGCTACAAATAAACAAATTTTTAAAAATCTAAATAACATTTAATTAAAACTAATTTTTCGATGTGTATGATAGATAAGGAATTCTAAGAGTCAGTAGTTAGAGGATTAATATAAGAGCTTCTCTAATCTGCGTGACGAGATAGATACGAGATCGAGATCTACAAAATTAAAGATTCTCATGTCTAATCACAGTATGTATGCATACCAGTACTTATTGCGTTGAATCAAAAATTATAATGTTTTAATAGTTTTATGAAAGTAATACTGACCAGTATTCAGAGCTCTTTTACAGAGAATGCAATTAAAACAGTGCATATGATAAACATTATCCTGTGCTCTTCTAACAATTGCTGTCGGAGCTATACCTGTAGAAAAGCAGAAAATCATAAAAAATATTGTCTAAATCTTTAAAACTGTTCTCATTAGACCCTAATTAGTTTTATGTGATCAGACTCTTGTCTAACAGATAAATCCATGAAAATTTTTAAAACTAGAAATTTGCTCACATGGAATATATTGTCTAATACTTTAAAATTGAATCTTAATTATACAGTAATCAGGTATATATTTTGGAACTGTTAATGTATAGAATACTTTATTTTAAAGGAGTTAGTTCTCAGACTTTCCACTCTAAACTAAATCATATTAAAACTTTTAAGATATCATTGTGTACCACACACTTTGATTATTAAATGCTTGAGTATAACAGAACCCTCAACTGAAAACTCTTTGTTTCTAATTTATTATGAAAATGATAAATCGTTAAGTACTATGTATAAAAGGAGTCAATTTTACTTCTATTTTAATTAAATTTTGATTCTATTTTTTAAATAATAGCTAATAATTAATAAAACTAAGAATAATTAAAAACAAAATAGATGTTCAACTCCTGAAAAGTACAAAAAATGAAACCGAATCTTTCTTAAATGATATTTACTGAAGAACCTAACTCGTAAGTGTGCAGCACCTTCTGATACCTTTTCCCAGAACCTAGTAATACGTCTACTACAGTTTTTGAAATACTATTTTAAAAACACAAGTTTTAGTTATCTTTTGAACGTTTGATATGAATTATTATTAATACCTAATTCACAATTCGCGCATTTAGTTTTGGCGAACCTTTTGTAAAAGTCATCTTTACAATAAGGCTGTCCGTTACGCATATAGCACTTCACAGTGAGAGAGGAGTGACAATCAGAACACACAAGACATCCTATTGAAAGGAAAAATGTTATTTTGATAAATGAATGAAACACATGAAAGTTGATTAATACCTGAATGCCAACAAGTATGCCTTTCATTGTCTTGTCCTAACTTTAATATGAACCGATCAAATATTATTCCCTCGCAACCATTACATCGCGGAAGAGTATCTGTAAAATTCAGTATAAATTCATACATGTATTAAGTTTTGTTTATAGAAAACAAGAAAAAACAGAAATTTCTTTTCCAAAATTATTTTAATTATAAAATAATAGTAATAACAGTAAGTCATTAAGTCACCACTAATTCTAATAATACTTATAACGCGTATAATGAGGCTATCAGTACTCTGGCTTGCAGTTCATGTTTTAAAATTAAATTAATTGTTTTCAAAGCAATTTTTTTATGTTTCAAATGCCTTTATTAAAAACGAGGATTCATTTGCAACATCTCTTATTTAGTTATTTATTAGAATAAAGATATCCAATAATTGATAATTGAAATCAAATCAAATGTCGGGTTAGTTTCTATGCTTCACAGGAAATGCAAATCAGATCATTTTCCTGATGTCCACTGAGTTTTATTCAATATAACACACAATGGTTTGTTTAGAATATCAAAACTTCCTTTCAGGATATACTGGTATCGCATCTCTCTTCCTCTTCTCTCTCTCTCTCTCTCTCTCTCTCTCTCTCTCTCTCTCTCTCTCTCTCTCTCTCTCACTCACTCACTCACTCACTCACTCTCGCTCTATGTCTGTCCCTTACTTCGCCTTTTTCTCTGTCATTCGTTAGACAGAGGCTCATAGCATGGTTCATAGCACGGCTCAGGTGTGTATTTGAAGCTTAATGTTAGTCATATTACAGTAATGCACTCAAGTCAGTCAATACACGCACGTGCCATGAACTTCGCTAATGTATATGCACGCGACGCAATTTGCAATTAGGTATGACTATGATGTCTATGACGAGCCACAGTCAAGTGTTTCTTGTCTAACAGACTAGCTTCGGTAATATAATATTCAATTTTCAAAAGTTTTTCTGAGTATATGCAGAGTCGATGTATATAAGAAAAAATTTAAAAAGCAAATTTTGTATTTTTTAGTGAAATGTGTATATTATCAGCTGTTTGATGAGAAAATTTAAAAACCAAGTGAGCCTTGGTTACAATTAAGATCACAAAGGAATATCTAGATTGTAATGTATCTAATAAGCAAAGCATATACAGTATTTATACAGTACACGTACTACTCATGCGGGTGTCGTTCGCTTTTTCCTGAAGGCTCACATAATGGAAGTTTTGAACCATCTGCTGATGATATGAAATAGAAATGGTTGAACTTAATGGAAAGCATTACAGATATTAATAGCAATGAGGTGAATCGGGTGTGGCTCTGGCTCAATATGCCCATAGTAACACTCTAAAAAGTGAACACTTATAAAGTCTTTTCACGAGCAAAAAGCAAGAGCTCGAGACTATGTCGTGAATAGTATACAATGTTTATAATGTTCTATATACTGGATCTCTTTTAAAAATGACACACATTTTGTTTGAGTTATGCATTTATTTTTCTACTGGAAAACAATAAACTTTAACATAGAGTATAAGTGCCTCATACTATATAAATCGCGATAATTTCATCGTTGAACAAAACAATGTCAACAAAAAATGTTTAAATAAAGCATTTATTCTATCAATAAGTTCTCAAATAGAAAATAAATCAATTTTGAAGCTGAGGTTCATCTAAAGCAGTTTCATTAGTCTATTCTTTTGCAATGTTTAGTCGAAATTGAATTAAAGCATAGCTGATAAACAAAGTTGAAAATAATCAAAACTGCGTCATCTTCTACAACAGGCTTCACCAATTTGTTTGATGTCAAAGGTTAAATGTTGATGGAAACCGCAAAAAGTCGCACAGTTTGTAATAATTGAATTGTGTGTAAGTGCAGAGCAGAGGGGATTAAAACTATGAGTACATATATAAGCTGAACTGTATCGTTACACTAGAATGCATTTGTTGGCTAACTGTTTAGTGAAGGGATGCGCTCTTTGGGTCCGCGCGTGCTTTACTCTGTCGATTTGTTAGGGGAAAAAGTATAGGGCAAAAACTGATTTGAGTAAAAGCATTTTAACATGATTACTTGGCTGTGGAGGAAAGCGTTGCCAAGATATCGATTTTTCAAAGGCAATACCAGTCAAATGCAATTGTATTGAGTAGACTTTTTTCTTTAATAAGTCACACAATTTATGAATCTATTTCGAATATTTTTCAATCATTTGCATATGTATGAAAACACCATACAATATATACCTTTTCAATGTTAATCAAAAATTGTTAAAATAGATAAAAGCTTTGACAATCTAAATAAGTGACCAAAAGGGACTCAGGAGATAATGTTAGCTGAGATGTTGATGATTATGATACTCTCGAGTTATTTGTGCAGCAGTTCATTTATATAGGGGTTTGGGTTCGGTTTATAAAGCTTTTGTAGTGCAGTAAATGGCATCATTTGAGTGCAGCGGACATATAAAACACCATTAATGCAGTGCAGTATTATTGCATACTAAGGGAAAGCCGAACCATTCAATGATACTTTGAAACAGAGTGAAAAAGGAGGAGAAAGACCTCGATTGATGAGCCCAAGTCATTGGGGGTCATTTAATGCTGCTCGAGATGATGGTCACTTTGATAGCTTGCCACTGATCGAAAGATGCGCCCAACCAACAAATAAACAAATATAGGCCTACGCAACAAATACAGTGCAACAAATCATTTTTTAGGGATAAAAAAGCATTTTTCAAATATTAGTTTCTATTGAGAAAAATTTAGAAGTATTCGTATAAACTGATAATTGGTATGAATACTTGATGTAACGGTATATGTATATTAATTTCAATGCTAACAGATTTAGAGTATGTGTGTATAGTAATAAAGCTAAATAATCATTGAGAGTGAGTCTTAGCTCAAATGTATTCATGAGAGTTGTTGACTTGTGGATGCGGTACTATTCTTTTGATCATAAATGTCTTATTTTCTTCTATTCAACAAAATTTTGAATTGATAGAACACAAGCAGGTCTCGTATCTGAAATCCGACAATACTATAGTACACCCCATGGATTATTAATCTGATGGATGGAAGGCAACAATAATAATCCGGAGCTAACCTGCAAACAATGCAGATCTAC
>JAQGCH010002174.1:0-13312 GCA_034699485.1 Nanhermannia elegantula
GAAACGCTACAGAACAGCTTTTGAGTTAAGCAATAGAGAAAAATACGAGTGATTATCAAACAAAACAAATGTGAGTAATAGTGAGTTCAAGTAATTTTACACTTGTCTTACTCTATCAATTACATGAGACCTAACAGAACTTTTAAATGTTTTGTTTGCTTTAGAGTTAATAAATTAAAATCTGATTAAAATAAAACAAAAGTTTGATTCTTATCACTGTTAGAGCTGTAATTTAAAAATATTAATGAATATACAGTACCTGTACATCTCTGGCAAAGGCTGCGTTCACGAAATCAGGTATACAACGGCGCGGATTCCCTAAAATATGTAAATTTTATTTGAAAAAAATAAAAAAAAGTGCTAAATTTTGTTAAATATGTTTAAGTTGACTTTTGAGAAACAGATAAATTTTGATGTTGAGAACGATTTACTTGATTTATTAGTGGAACAACAAATCAATTTGATGAAAATAACTTACGACAAGTTATAAGTAAAGAATATGCAAAATAATACAGTTGAAGAAATAAAAATTGAAAGACATACCCAACTCGTCATAACAGGGATCCGGTGGTGCGGATTGTGATGAGAAAAGGTTAAGGAAAGAAGCATTAACCACACCATTTTTGTTAGTTAAACCGCAAGTCACAAGTAATAGGAAGAGAGCCAGTTTTTGCAAGACCTCAATCATGTTCATTTCAGTCCTCCGATGGCATAAATTGCTAGTTTTGTATAATGAGAAGGCGTTTCTCACTTAAAAATGATTATTATTGTACAATAGAGTCAATGCTAAATTATGATATTTACCGGTGAATTATTATTACTATTACTATATTTATGTGCGAAGATAGACGAGAACATACATGAGAGCATACATGAGAACATTTATATAAAATTCACATATAAAATGAAAAACCGTATAAAATCGCTTCAATAGTTCCTCAAACACTTTCTTATCAGTTTCTTATCATTGCTAAAAACTTTGAAAAGAAAGTTTATCCCATTATTCACTATTTATGAACAATCGTTTCAGTTGAAAAAAATCACATTAACAACAAATACACAATAAAAGCTTTCCTGACTTGTCTTAATTAAGCCAATATTGTGGTAAATGAACCAAACATTCGCATAATAGATATAGAATACAAATCAAATCAGTTGAATCACTTTATCACAAATACTTACTAATTAGACAAATGAATTTAGTTTATTATGTTATCCTTTAATAGAAAATAGAATACTTTGAAGTAATTAAAAGACTTGAAACTAATAGAGCGTGACGTCCAATAGTGGATGGGTGTGAGGAGCCATCGGCGGTAAAAAATGCAATTCCAATCGTGAACACTGAATATTGTCAGAAAGTTAAAAGTATAGGAGAAGTGGCTTCAGCACAGTGTGAGCAAAGAATAGCTTCACCAGAATGAATACCATCGACACCTTTAGCATAGCCCTACCTCACAGAATTAAAGCACATCTCCGCCTACGAATAGCAGGGGTCCAACCATTGAGTGGGGAAACTCACGCAACTCTAGCCATACTACTTAAGTACAAACTTTTTACTTCCTTTTTATTATTTATTATTACTTACATTTTCTTATCAAAGTTATTGGACTATTAATGGCATTGTTGCTCATTTGTCATCAATATTTCATACAATAAAAAGTTAATCTCCAAAATTGGATCTTTACTAACATTTTTGAATACAAGACTTGGATTTCAATCTGTTTACTATTCATATACTGTATATTCAGTCTAAATATTTGTATTATCTGTTTTAGTAATTTCATAAAAACCAAATAACAATCCATTATCACAATTGAAACAATAATAATGATTGTATGGATTTGCAGACATAACATCATAAAATTGAATGTCACATAAACTTACACAAAGTTTACTACTCCTCACACATTCGTTAATATCTAAGACCTAACCAGTTAAGTATTACTAGTAGTGCATAATATTATACAGTACACTATTTTACAATGCAATCAGACTGAAGTTCATTGTCAGAAAACATTATTTGTCTGCAATATTAAAAGAGATGGTCGACAGTCAGATTCAATGATTGGATAGAGTATTATCCTCTCGTCTATTGTCTCTTCTCGAATGCGATAAAATTCTGAAATTGCAGCACATTATGCACATAATTGTAAAAGAATAACCATAGTCTACACCGTAGGACATCTTAAGGCTGTCATAGATATTCATGTATTTCACAGTTGGGGGTATTATGAATAATATCGGAATCAGTACTTCATTAAATAAAGTGCGATATTAAAGGAAACTTTCAAAATAGAAAACAGATCGACAGTCATCTCAATCGCATTATATGGTATTGTGAAGTGAGAAAGCAGATGAGCAGTCAAACAATATCCCATATGTGACTATTTTCATAGTAACAAAATATATGAAACTCAAGATTAACCAAAATGTTTATGATTTCAGAACCTGATCCCAAGTCATATATTAAACCAAATCTACCGAATAATTATTTTGTAAATTGAGATTATTTTATTTTCTGATCCAATGGTTCTCTTCATCTAAACTTGCAATTGAAGAATAAACATGAGATTAACTTTTACTAATATAATATGGAGTAAGAAGAAAATGCATGCTATTTAATGCCTGATCAACATATATATATGCCTTTATATATGACTTTAAATATTATGCCTTTTATTAGAAATGTGATTAATGTTTCAAATATTTATATACTGTACGAGAAAGTCATATCTTTTAATAATGACAATAATAACATCTGAAGAGCGGTCAAATTGAGAGAGTTCTCGCTTGAAGTGAATCCAAAACAAAAATAAACTAAAAGTGAGAGAAAGCTCAGTAGAAGTATAGTCTAACCTGTTAGTAATAATAGCCGCGAATCGTATCGTATTTTTGCATTTAGAGACTGAGGACGAGTGTGTGCTAATGAAGTCAACATTGAGATGGATTTGCGTTCAACGAGAATCCACTTTTCACTGAATGAATTTTTATTTTAAACATTAGAAAAGGGATTCAATAACTCACAAAAGCCTTACAGTCAGCTCTTCAGCATTTCACTGAGCGTTTCAGTATTTGTATTCTCATTAGATTTTCTTCAAAAGATTCAGTTTCAAGATGTTTGTTATCATGGAATTCTTTGCTAAACTTCATTAAACATGTAGTAAATGCTTACAAATAATAATTTGTTTGTTTAAATTAGGATTCATTGCCTTTCTTCTCGCACTTTTACACACTTTTCATAAGATAAATGATCCATAAATCAACGCAAATCATAATCTTAACGATTACTTTCTCTCATTTTAGTTTCAATATTAAAGACTTTTAGTTTCAGTTTTAGTATTCAACAAAACAGCCGCTAAAATACTGCTAACATTCTGTAGTTTCGAGCAATTTGTTGACTATTAAAGACTAATTTTTTGCCACAACTAATCAGTTAATATATTTTATGCCGTCTGACCACTTAACAGCTCGATTTAGTGACTGGTCGGTGCTTCAGACTATTGCTGTAACTTAAAACCGAGTTTTGCTAAGATCTGCACTATATCTGCAAAATATAAGTGATATCACATTTTGTTTTCAAATTTAAAATGGTTTTAATTGTCAATTATATGAAAATTATAATCAATTTTCAATACATTTTGATTAAAATTATGCGTAAAATATAATTTTATAAGAATTGTTGAACACTTATACCTATAATTTACTTTTAAACCATTAATTTGACGAACAAATGCATTTGCAATCTTTGAAAATCTAAGCTTTGCTGAAATCAGGTTTGCTATTATCCAACGCTTTAACATTTGAGGTGCTTGTAAAGGGTGTTCTTTAAGTAAAGATTTAGAACAGCCTTTACATTAATTTGTGATGCGGGCCATACTTTATTAAACTTTTATACTATAAAATGCTTATAAATGTTGTCTTGAGATTGTTTATACAGATAAAGTTCGAATGAACAAAGTGCAAACCAATTGGTTGGTCGCGACTCACGATACCTAATTGGTTAACATTATATTCTATGTATTCCGTCAAAAGTTAGCAGAAAATCCCTTAAAATGAGTTGCGACACACGTCTGGGAAAAGCGCTGATGTAAACCATAGATATACAAGTCTTTAAAGTTTATGTTATACTAGATTTGTAACGCAGTGTAACTCTTATTTCATAATCAATAAGAGATTACATTACTTTTATTTATTTATAAAATTTCAATGGTTTTACATATAAATAGAGCAAAGTTTTGTACTAAACCTCGTTTCACATTTTTGTCTACAATTCAATGTTTACTACAATTTTTTTCCTCATAATTATTTCACTCTTTCATTAATTTACTCTAATTTCCAACTTTTGATTCTTCAAAATCGTAATTATAATAATATTAATAATTTTTGAATTAATCAATTTTTAAAAATTCTTTAATATTAACCGTCTTTAGCATAACAAACATCTAAAAAACTTTAAATATGAATTTTAATGTTTTGGGCAATTTTTAAACTAATTTTGGTTTTTTATTAAACTTAAATTGAGTCAAAACCGGTGGTTCGCTAACAGTTTCGCCAAACTTTACGGTATCTGTTAAATGTCCGAACAAGTCATCAGTTTTCCTCTTTTTTGAGTTTTTTCTTTCTTTCTTTTTAATCGCTTTTTGTTTTCTTTTAATCTTTTTATTTTCAGAAACATTTTTATTATCACTTAATTGTAAGCCATTATCAACCGATTCCTGCTTTGAATCTAACTTTTGGCAGAAATCGACATCAAATCTGTCTTCAATGGTTGCCTCAGCTTTTGCTTTGGCCGACAGTTTAGACAATCGCTGAAGAAAATGGTATTCACTTTCATAGAGTCCTTGTTCTAACACTTGAGGCAATGGTTTCTCACTTCGAGTCATTCCTTTTTGAGTCGCTTCTGTTTCTAATTTTACTATTTATGAGACATTTCATTAATTATTTGCTTTTAAACGCTATCAAAGTCTTATGTTTACCACAAATCAAATCATTGTTTGACTTCTTTTTCTTTTTCGAGCCTTTCTTTTGATTCAATTGTTGTCTTATTTCCATAATTTGTAACCATTTTCGAGGTATTGTCTGTTCTCTAATATTTCTATTAACAAAACAATTGTTTTACATATTTATTCAAATTTGAGTTATTTTTGAGAATAAAAACTATTTCCATATAATTAATGAATACTTAAAAAAATTAAGAAAATATTACTTTTGATTAACTTCAGTGTCAATAATGTTGTCTTCATTTGAATCGATTATTGATTTAAACTTTTTGTGTCGATTGCTTTTTGGTATTCTTAAGTGTCTTCCCATCTCTTCTTATAATTTATTTATTTTTGTTATTAATATAAATATTAATTAAATAATAAATTGGTTCTGATTTTTGATGATTTTGAACACAAATGCTCTTTAAATGTAAACCAATTTCACAAAAAGTACGTCTCATTTCTTAAACTTAAACAACATTAAAAATAAATTGATTTACAATTATTATTAATTAATGTTAAAATTGATTATAATTTATATTTAATTTACTAATTATTACGAAAACAAATTAAACTAATGTTTTAGTAATTTATTTACTTTTTATTAAAATTCAATGATATATTTGATAAAAAAATGATTAATTGAAATGAATATTAATTTAGACGTAATTGATGTGCATTTAAACAAATATTCGTCTTTAAAATTGAGTTTATTTTAAATACAAATCAATAATGATTTGGATTAAAGTTTACATAAATTGCTAAATAAATATTTGTAAAAACGGATAATAAAAAGGAAAAAATAGTAAATAATATAAAAAAGTTTAATAGATATAAAATCATAGTATTAAATGTCAGAAAAGCGATCGTTTGATAATCCGTTCAAAGACTTTGAATATAATAAGAGTTGTGTTGACTCAGAAAGTCTTGGATTGAAATCGGAAATCCGTTCAACACTTTTGCAAAACATAAACCTTCTGTTTAATTACTTTGAGAAAAACCTATCAAAAAGTTTGGATTCAAGTGATTATAGCGTTTACACAGGGATTACAGGAATCGCTTTACTATATCTTCATTTGTCAAATGTGTTAACCTCTGACCCATTGACTAAAAGCCAATTAATAGACAAATGTTTATCACATATCAATCCAGTCATTAAGAGCTTGAAAGGACGCAAATATTCCTTCATTTGCGGCGATTCCGGCGTCTTATGTGTCGCTGCGGTCGGACATCACCTCAAAAATAATGAAAACGAATGCAATCGACTCTTGAATTCATTGAAATCAATGGTCAGTTATGCCATCGATATCAACACCGAATTGTCCGATGAATTACTTTATGGCAGATCTGGTTTTCTCTTTTCATTACTATTCGTCAGAAAATATATTCAAAATTCTGAGCAAATCATTGACAACAATGATATCCGAAGTGTTGTCGACGCGATCTTGAGATCAGGCAAACGAACCGCTGAACGAGAGAGACAAGTATTGTGTCCTCTAATGTATTACTGGCACGAAAAGCCATATATAGGAGCAGCGCATGGGTTGGTCGGCATAATGGCTATGCTTTTAGAAGCGAAAGACTATCTCAAGAACGACGAACTGCTTAAATATGTGAAACCGACGGTTGACTTCATTCTATCGCTTCGTTTGTCTTCAGGCAACTATCCGTCCAGTTTAGGCAATCCCAGCGACCGACTCATCCATTGGTGTCACGGATCTCCTGGTGCTGTGCATCTGTTCGCTTTGGCTCATGTGGTCTTTGGTGAAGAGCGTTATCTCAACGCTGCCAAAGAGTGCTGTGATTTGATATGGAATAGGGGTCTACTCACTAAAGGTATTACTAATTATTTTCTAATTAACCATATCTTAATCATTTTGTTTATTATTATAAGGCTATGGCATATGTCATGGAACTGCTGGAAATGCTTACGCATTCTTAAGAGTCTATCAAATAACAGATGAAGAAAAGTATTTATACAGAGCTGTAAAGTTCGGTGAGTGGTGTTTCGATTACGGACAACACGGATGTCGTACTCCTGACCGACCCTTCTCTCTATTCGAAGGACTCGCCGGAACTCTATATTATTTGTCTGATTTATTAGACCCAAAACAGAGCAAATTTCCAGCCTTTCAATTATCGATTTAGATATTTATGCCTTTTTTCAGACTTATTTCAATAACTTTTAATTTTTCAAAATTTTTGACTGTTTACAAAATTTAATATTGAAATGAATGCTAACTTATGTAATATAAGTTAGTTTTATTAGATTTGATCTCAATTTTGCATAATTTATTAGTTGCATAGCTTTATAGCTTTAATTATTTATAATTTTGATAATTTGGGTCCAATAGTTCCATATATGAGACAGACTAATGACCGGTTCAATGAATATTCGTCTGCTATGTTCTGCTAAATGAATGGAAATCTCTTATGCGTACTAATTATTCACTTTTTAACTAAAGTTAATTACAGAAAAATTAAGTTTTATTGAATTGATATGATTTGAAATTAAATAATATTTGAGTTGAAATATTTTATTTAAATTATCTGTTATTAAGATTGCAATAAGATATCGAGTCCTTTAATGTATTTCTTTAATTTGCTTTTATATCACAATATTTCAAATCATAACTCATTTTTATAATTGATTTATTTTGGAACATGTGCTGTCTCATTATTTTCAATTTCTTATTCAATACTTTGTATTTCTGATTATTTAGAGAAATGTCAATAATATGTTATTTTGTTAAATGTCTAATAATGTCTAATTTATAACTAAATATAATTAGTAATTATTAATTATAATTATGAGGAAAATGTTATAAGTATTTCCTTTACATCAGTAATAACTGAGAAATAAATGTTTCATTAAAAGAGTTAAACAATATGTTGAATAAATTTTTGTTTTTTTTGTTACAACTATGAAGTTATATATGTATAAAATGTTAAATAAGTGCAGTGATAAGCTATACTTTCGACAATAATTTATTACTTTTTAGGCTCTTTATTCATAAGAATGTAAGAATTATATTAATTCTTATACTCATAGAGACATTAGTGTAAAAAAAGACTTCAGTAAAAATCTTTTTTGAGCGGTCTTTCATCACAGATGCCTACACCAGACCTACACTACATCCTATTTCTCAAACATAAGACAAAAATTACTAAATATCTATTGAAATAAGTAAATTGAGATAAAAACAGAATAAGAATTATTATAATCACAAATGAATAGCGAATCCTTTTCCGCAAATAATTCTTAAAAAATTAATTTATGTAAAGATTTATTTAACTTAATTTTTTGTTGTTTTACAAAAAATATTCGATTATGTGAATAACAAATTTTTAACAAAAGTCAACACAAATTTGAGTGCGTTTTTATAAAACAATATCACATTAATTATATGGCATTTGAATTAAAATGTTCACGAGTCCAATGATTTAAGTACAAAGTCGATGGTTTAAAGTCTAACTTGAGGAAAGACTTTGAAGTTTGGATCGATTGCATTAATCTGTGTATAACGTATTGTGAACATGAATTGCATTGATAAGAGTTGAATTGCATAAAATATGACAATATTAACGACTATAAAGTCACTGGTTTTGCTCTTCCGAGTGTGAGAAGACTTTGTTTATCAGACTTTTTGCTTTCAGTTTCACTTTTGACTCTAGCGGTTAGTTTTTTCAATTGTTCAAAAGTGACAAACATGCATATATTCCAAGAGCCCAATCTCATGAACGAAGGCGTAAAACTGTATCAAAATAGATGCAAAAATAAGTGATTTCGAAATAGAGACTTTGCTTTTAAATAAATATGAGTTTATCAATGTTTTGATTAGAAGTCAAACAAACGTACCCTTTGTAGAAAGCGAGAAACCCTCCCTGTCTGGCCAATTGTTTGGCACAATCCAATACACTTGAGTATTGTGAAGTCGAGTTCATATATCGCGTTTTCACAACATCTATAGGACTCGACACAATAGCAGCGCAAAAGCCGGCTATAATAGTAAATTATTTTACAAATGCAGGTATGTCTGTATATCAATTGCAAGTTTGTATGTCCCATACCTGTAAAGGCAGCACTGAAATGACACGGAAGACCATCTCTGAATATTCCATAACTGAGTAGAAGTTCTTTAATAGAATCATAGCAGACAAGTTCCGCTGCATTGACCACAGAATTTCTGAGTATGTTTGGACCGATGCCTTTCCACAATCCTTTGATGCCTTCGCTCTTGTATATTGACTGATATGCGTGTGAAGAACTATGATATTTAATGAGACCTGTGCCTCGACTTTGTGCTTGCATTCGCACTTTCACCACATCAGTTGGCTTTAAACAAAAATAAATCATATATTTTTATGTTTTCATATTTTAAATCTTGTGTCGAATACAAATATTTCAAAAGTTCATTTTGGGTTCAATAGAAGATTCAACGATAAACTCATTTTTGGAATACATCCAAACCAAAAATTTATGTTTTTTAACGTAGTCAACAAAAACATAGATTTATTTAAATAACGGTAAACAAGTTCTTTAATCTTTGATAAGCTTTCGAATTATTTCTATTTCGACACAAAATCAAAGAATTAAAAAAACAATAAAATATGTACCTGTGCACAAGTGATTCCTATCGCTCCTGTTGTTATACCGGAAGCGATTCGTATAAAAATTGTTGAACTCGTGCCATCGCCTAATAATTAGATGATTTTATTAGACTTACGAAAACATTTGTATTATCTAATAATTAATGGCATTAATATTACTATAATATTAGTTTTATTAATAATACAATATGTTATGCAATAAAATGCTGATAAAAAAGTTTAAGATTATTTGAATTCTATTTATAATAACTTATTTGGGACTCAAATTCAGATATATATATATATACTGTATATCCATATTATCTGAACTGAATATATATAGTTCAGAATATTTGCAATGAATTAAGACTCACCCAAATTGAATTGATTAGAATAGAAGTCCTTAACCGGTTCGTAGAGTCCAATTCTTATGGAGGCGAACACACACTGTCGTTGTAATCCTGGACCTATTCCTCCGTATAAACTTTTGATCCCTTCGTTGCGAATCATACCAAACAAAGTACCGACTAGTCCTCTGTATTCGGGTGTTAGTCCTTTAACCTGAAGGGCCAAAACAGACGCATTCTTAACCACCACACTCGAAGAGATTTGTAGCCGAACTTTTGCCACCTGTATGACAAAAGTAGTTCTTTATAAAATACAATTCATCAGAAAACATTTCTCAACGCTTACATCCAAAGGGAATGTTATTAAATCTGCTGTACAGGCAGCAGTTCCGGCACAAATCATCTTTTCACCAAGTTTTGGGTTATTTTGATTGTTTGACATTTTCTTAGTGCGACTCATGTTTAATAATGAAAATAAAATTACTTTACTTTGTATTCAGAAAATATTGTTTTGAAAATAAAGTATTAAGAACTTTGAGAGCTTTTTCATTAATGAAGCGTAAAATGAAAAGATCCTTCTTATAAAGCATAGGAATTACTCACTATGTTCTAAATTATCAGAAATGGAAAGTTTATAGAAACGCGTTTGTTCTTTACACCCAATGGGACTATTTATAGCTGAGTTAAACGATTCCAAGTGAGTCAAAACTTTTCCATTCAGTAGTTTGAGAAATGCTGGAAAGTTATCCACCAAATGGAATATTTGTTTGGCAACAAATTAAGAGCTTTGCTCTGCTTAACAAACAGAACAACTAAAGAAAAGTAAAAACTGATTACAGAAATGGGAAAATAGATCAAAGCTAAGTAACTCACTGTTGAAATAAACATAAACCGAAGCAATTAAACAATATATACGATTAAATAATGTTTATATAATGTAATTATTATAATGAATGTTATGCCAAAGAACATGAAGTCCAAAGTTATAAATGGACACAAACTCGCACTTCTTATAGTTGTTCAACTTCTTATAGTTGAGTACTTTGTACTCCTGTTCAGCACTTGATATCATAATAATCTTATGACTTGAAATTTATTGCATCACTTCTAACACAATTTCTTAGTATTTTATTCCTCAATTCGTTGATAGGGGTGTCACAGGGATAGTGATCTCCTGTCCTCCTGGATCTGCTAAATACGATCCTCATTGAAAAGGAAACCAATTGAAGGTCTGTTTCAAAACCAGTATTCGTCACGAGATTTATTTATAGAAAGTCAAGTCGAGAACTTTTCTATTTATTTTGATTTTAGTCTTATATCATAGACTTTGTTGACTGCCTTTTAACTGCTTTTTCCTTTAGTGAATCGTCACTAAAGAAAAAGTAATAAAGTCAATAAAAACATTATAATCAAGACGTAAATTACATTAACTTCTGACAGATTTCTGTAATGAAAGAATAAATTGATAGAAATTAAAGAAGTTGTTTACGATTCTCTGTTATTTTATATGATGTTCAAGGATTCAAAACTCACCGGATATACTATTATTAATATAAGTTATTTTCTATAATTTCTATTACAATCAATTAAATGGTTTTTTCATTAAATTCATTAAATCCTTGAATTGTAATCTAAAGTGATGCAAATAACCTGTACATACCAATGTACATACGAGATAATAATTTAGGAGCTTGCAATTGAACCTATTTAGATGATATTTGATGAAATATTTTTATAAAACTAGAGTAGGTATTAATATTTTGCACCATGTTAAAAACTATGTTAAGTGTTATATTATATATATTCAATTGTTTTCTTAAAGTTTTATTTCATTTTATTTAAACTTTTCAGATTTTATAGATTTATAACTTTTGTAAAATTTTTCAGTCTTATTAGAATTGCAAACTCCTTTTGCATCCTTCAGTACAGCACATTATACATGTATATGAGAATTTAAATGATTAAATTCAATTCTGTTTACAGTACTTGATCTTGAATAAAGTGTGCGACAGGTTTTTATTGAAATTCATGCGATAAACGGATGTAATGTATAGTATTCCTGTGCTACACACTGCATATGCAGCCTTTCAATAATATCAGTCAATGGCTGCACGAAATCGATGATACTCTTGCGATAACCTCAACAACTTAGTCGGTAATAAATATGTATAGCGTCCGCTATACATTAGCCCTAAAGCTCGGATAAAAATTGAGTTCAAAAAAACCAAATGATTTATAGCTGCTATGTATCGTTTAATAGGTGACCGCAGCCCCTTAACCAGGATTTTCAGTTTGGGAGGGATAGACATAGGCCCATATGGCAATTTTTAAAAATTGCTACACATCTACACTTAAATCTTCAAAAATCTTTGAGAGGGCTATAGCTCCCCTGCCCCCTAGTTAGGGCAGTGTGTAACAGCCAGGAGAAAATCAGTTTAGCAATGTTTTAATACGACACTGGCTTATCTCTGTAAAAATCTCACTGGTTTTCAATTTGGGCTTCAGTCAGATCTTCTCTCATTAGGAGTTGGCTGAAGAAAATGTTTTTTAAATAAAGGGGTTTTACTAAATATGTTTGTCATGTGATCCATTTCTGTAGATGTCGGCCACGAATGTGATCTTATAATGAAAATTAAAATACAGCTTTCAATGTCTTTTCACAAAGAAATTAACAGATATTATAAGACTTAGTTTTTGTGCAGACACTTCTCATATGATTTTTAATACCTGTACATTATTGACTGATTTTAATTTTTGAACTTTTCTCTTAAACATTTTCTTAATTTAAATCCGATTAAGACCAGTTCTAAACCGGTTTGAGTTCGGCTATGAATTGAGCTCACCGTAGATTAAGTTATGAGAAGGGCTGTGAAATCTATGAAAAAGCATATTTAATATGCACAAAAATTTTGTGAATTTTTCTTAAAAATAGATTATTAATAAATTATAGTAAAATTATTAATAAAAAAATAAAGTTTAATAATTTTTGTCAACCATGTGATAGAAAATAATTGAAAGTCGATTAAAATGTGTTTACAAATGAAGCGGTTTTTTGAAGAACTGCGTTAGCAAACGGGGCCTATCGTATGCATTGATGCTTATGAAAATTTTTGATAGCATTTGATGAGTTCTGAACTCAAATCATTGGTTTTTCCCAAAGTAATTGTTTCCAATCTCATCGATAAAAATACACCTTTGATTCATAATTATCTAACACACAATAACTATAATAAGAGCAGACTTGTGATATATCCCGTCCTTAATTGCGGAACGCTGACAAAGTTTTTCGTGAACTGTCGGTAAAAATAAATTATTACATTATAATAAATGTAATAATTTATTTTTATCGACAGTTCACGAAAAACTGTGTCAGTATTTCGCAATTAAGGTCGG
>JAQGCH010002175.1:0-13310 GCA_034699485.1 Nanhermannia elegantula
ACTTTATTAATGAGTTGTAACAAAAAGTTGAATACTAAACATTATTTTTAATGATAAAACATTTAGAGTTTGACTTTAATAAAGAGATTAAAGTTGAAAAATAGTAATTCAAATTTTATGACTAAACTTCAATATAAGCTCTAATTTTTTTTATTCTGTAGTAATGTTTCGATTGAATAGTAATTCAAATTCAATCATAAATGAATCTAAACTGAGTCACAATTTTCATAAATCAATTGTGATATACGGTACTTATGTGTTCTTCTTTAGCTAACAGCCCATAAAACACAAATACAATGCATTTAAATGTGTAAATTTTGAAATGATTTTTGTTGTAATTGTCTGACAAATCGATATTTTATTGTTTACTGAAGTTGTCTATGAATGAAACCACTGATAATAATTATTGTTTGATTGTTTGTGTGGCTATAACTTCTGCCATAACCTCCTGAGAACAGTCCGTTTCATTAATCAAAAGCTCTGTTTTGCTCTTCTACACAAATTAATTGCTATCATCGCTCGTAAACAATTTTTGCTTAATATACAGAAGAATCCATTGTTTAAAAATTATAGCATTTTTATGACTTAAAAGAAGGATTTTATCAATAGGTCAATAATGCCTTAACATAGGATAACTTGTTTTTCTATCGAAAGGTTTAATTCTTACCCCTTTGTTGCTTAAATTTAATGGTGAACTAAATTGTGTTTGTTGTCAGACATTATTAAATACTGTAAACTTTTTCTGGTTTTTCTTAACCAACAAATTGATTATAATTTAACATTAACTTAAGCATTATTTTGTAACATTGTAAATGTGCTCATTATAATGGATGCCTATGGATGTGACAATTTTCTGCACGAATAGCTTTTAATAAGTTATGAATGGCTAAAAAAGCACAATTTAGTTGAGGGTTTAGCTAATCTATAGTTTAATAGAAGAAGACTTATCAAAGTTAGTCAATTGTTAACATTAGGAGCAATAGATGTTATGCTAATAGTAAATTGATGGTAATGTGTCAGCCCTTCGTCAGATTCAAATGTTGGTTCTGTTTTCGTTTTTTCTAAATTGGTTTTATGAAAAAGTCCAAGATTTGACATTTCATGTTACAGTATTTTTCGGAAATAAAATGTTAAATATTTAGCGCCAAAATAATTTTCGATAGAAAAACGTTCGATGAGTTTTAAATCAATCCTTATTTATGACAGAAAGCCTAAAAATATTGGCTCATTTTTTTGAATAATTTTTTGCTAGAAATTACTTTTCCTAAAGATATTATCTTAGAAAACCTATGAGCTTTGACCCCACCCCCGGTTGTCAGGAATTTTCTAAAGCGGACCCCCTGAAGCTTCCGAGCTTGGTCAGGTCTGTTTCAATTTGTGCATGCATTTCATTTCTTGTCTTGTGTTCAAATCTATAACCACAACAATATGAATAATACATAAGAATAAAATGTTCATTGAATTTATCATTTTTTCATTTGAAAACTATATCAGCAAAACGTGGGAATTCAGCAAATTCTACCTATTGCTCAATTTTCAAGATAATAAATTATTATTTTATTAATATATTTTCAAAACATATCATTAATGATAGACAATGTGTAACCAACTTATAATTCGCTTACTGTGCAGTATACGTAACTGAGAAAGTAATAATAATATCATTTACTTATTAAAAGCATTAGATATTGGCATAAAAAATGATTATAAGTATTAGTTTACAAGATTACGAAATGATAACTGCTCTTTAATTTCTGAACATAACTAAACAAACAATATATCATTTTAAAAATTAATTTTAAATACTTAATAGTTGCAAAATCTCTTGATCTAATATACTATAAAATATACCTGAAGATAAGTATTTTCCTGAGGGCTTAATTTACAAATAGGACTTATACTGTACAGTATAATGTATTACACAATTCAATATCAGACATGAGTTTCTTATTGAGATAATTTTGTTTCGAAAGACATCGTATTTCATCGAATTGTATCCCATGAATCAAACTTTTAAGACAGAATATTAGTATAAGAGGTGACACTTTAGACATTATTTCATGCATTGAGTGAAGAGCTGTGGTCAAGAATTAATTATTATTTGAGAAATTGATACTTCGTTTAAAGTATATTTTGCGCACTCATCAAAATAACTTAACTTATTTAATACAGTATATGGTCTAAAAATTTGTCCTAAGGCTACAACTCTATCTCGCAACCCATGCTTATCATAACTGCTGTTTATAATCATAACACACTTGTTAGAGATTAAAGATCACTCGTTTCAAGCCATGAATTTTAAGATTTACATCAAATATTAATAATTTTTTTAAACTCTTACTACTATTCTATTAAATCAAATGTTTTTCGAGCAGACAAAGCACTATTGAATGAATTTAAAAAAATATAATAAATAATTCATTAAACCAAAAAAAATAAGTTATAAATAAAAATAAAGAAAAATAAGGCTTTTAGAAAAATTGTGGAAATAGGAAATAAACGATATAAGAGTAAAACCGAAAAATAAAATTTTAAGTGTCGCTGAAAAAAACTATTTTATATAATACTCTGTATTATAGCAAATCAGATCAAACTCAATCGTCAGTCATTTAATATAATACTATTACTAAATAAATAAATAAACACTATACTCTATTTTGTTTTACACATAATTAAAATTCATCCATAGATAGTGATCGCAATTTTCTACAATGTAAAACATCTCAAAATTCCATTTACTTAGAAATTGCTTTACATTGTCTTAAATTTTAGGCAACCCTTTCATGAGAGCATTACCTTAGAATTTAAGTCGAAACACGCGCTCCAATAATGTAAAGTAATTTCCAAGTAAATGGAATTTCGAGACCTTTCATATTGTAGAAAATTGCAATATACCGAAAAACGCGATCACTATCTATAGATTATTCAAACTATTTAATGTGTGATACCTTATACCTGTTTTATTATGTCTAAAATTTCATTATAAAATAGCGGTATCCACTGCTTCGCAACTAACTTAATATAACCCCTGATATAGTTTAATGGCTTATTTGCCTATTTTTATTATTTGATTTTATTGCAAATTTTATTTTGAATCTCTGTTGATATGAAAATAATTTCTTACAATACTTTTCAAAAGATTTTGAAGTATTTCCTTATTGCAGACATTATAACAAAAAAAATTATGTAAAATATGTATTATTGCAAATTTTGAACAAGTTTTACCAAAATATCACTTAAGCTCAAAAACTCTGTCAGGAATATTGATTGCAAGTAATGTTGTTTTTACGGAACGAAAGTTATGCTTAATTCAAACTATTAAATGAATTCTCAAATGAACAAATGTTTTTCAGATCATAAATAATCTCAGAATTTTAATTATTGTTCATTTTATTTATTGAGAATTCATGTTTCAAAACTTTTTGAGGTAAAAGGCCTTTGAATTGAGTTCAATAAGAGTAAAATACATTTTTTCTTCAATAAATCAACTTTTATTGATTTCTTCTTAGAATTATTATATAATTAAGAAATAAATCTTTTATTCTATCCTTATATTGAGTGATTACTATTGCATTTAAAGTGTTGTGAGAGTCCCCTCAACATCGTTAGTATAGCAATCAGGTTAATGGATGGCTTAATTAAATTATTCATAGTGTTTAAGCGAAGGAAAATAATATTTCAAACTTCAGTTTTAAGTTACACTTAAATACATCAATTTTCCTGTTATAAAGCGCTGTAAAAAAGTGTCAATTTTAAAACTCAACATCAATAGCTAATTAAATATTTACATTTAAATTCACTTAAGAATTAGTTTCATTAATTAAGGTATTGAAAAATGTGTCTAAAAATTCCCGTCAGAATCTATTTCTAATGGATAGCTATGAACTATTATCTATAAAAAGAGGTCTTTTAAGGTCATTTGTTGGTTTGGTTGTCTTTTGAGCTTGCATATTAATTGAAATTAAATAAGATTATGCTTCATTTCATTGAATCTAATTTGACTGATTTTTCCCAATGATTTTCTTTTTGTTGAATTTCATTTAACTAAAATTTTTGGATTTTTTTCTTCCAATTTGAAAGTTTTAACCTACAGAACATAATTTTAATTTAATTTTAATTTTAGTGATAGCATTGAGCAGGCTCACAGGATCAAGCTTGGACATTTTACAAGTATAGGCTTACAATTTGAGCCAGGCTTGAACCTACTGAGTTTGAAAAATTACTGTAAAGAAGAATATGCAAAATAGCTGGTGAAGTCATTAAAATCGTATCAAAATAGGGAAACAGACTCTCTAAAGACTCCATTCAAGATTTAATGTGCTCTGATCTATGCTTAAATTCTTTCATTCTGAATAATTAACTCATTTAATATCTGAAACAAAACTCAATTTAATTTAAAACAAATCTAATTTTTCTTTAATTTCATCTACTTTACTTTTATTCTATGTTAGGTTTAAGGCTCAGGCTCGAGGGTACTAGGCTCGAGCCTTGGCTCATTTTTTCTCAATTTGGTCAGGCTCAAGCTCGCTACTGAGCCTGAAAAGCTTGAGCCTTACTCGTTCATTGAATAAGAATATTAATTGAATAAAATACAATATTTGATAAAACACAGGTTATTGCAAGTTATGCTTACATAGGATAAAAAAGCAAAATTTTTTCATGTAAATAAAATTCTAAAGAGAGAACATACATTTGAACCATGATTAACCGCATATTTATTGAGCTTTGCAAATTAAAGTTATTGATTTTAATTTCTTGATTAATATGAGATTTTAAATGCAGAAAAGTTTTTGAAATTAATAGAAGATTCAGTCAATCATAGATTGAGTAAATAATAATAATTCAGACTTTTTTGGCTCAACAATGACCATAACTAAATATTTTTAAATCAATTAAAACCAGAGCTAATATATTTTTTTAAACCAATTACTGTACTGCGCAAATACCAGATCTGAAAGATCTAAATGTTATGATCTATTTAAAGCTCAAATGATTTTTATAATTACTCAAATATTAGTAATGATAAGAAATCTAAATAAACTCTATAAAAAAATTTAAAAATGAGGATAATATAAATTTTTCATTACACTCTTAGAGCACAAAAAAGCTTAAAGCAAAACAAATTTGTTCATATAGTTAATCATGAAATCCATGAACTTATTGTAGTCCTAACTAAATGATCATAAAATGCAAAATAACACGAGAAGTAAAGATTGGAGACTTTTATGAGACTAAAAACCAAATTTGAAACTTTCAATTTTTCTCATTACAGGTCGAGCCTCACGAAGTAATATCCCGCGCTCGTTCCCATTTATACCACCCGATAATTGACTACAATTCACTTGAAACTCAAGTTAGAAACCAAGTGGTTCGAGCGGCCATCGAAAACATATATCGTTACGACACGTTTGTTGATATAGCTCGAGGATTAACACATCATTTATCACAAACGTATGGTTATGAATGGGCCTGTGTTTTAGGTCATAATCTGTTTCACGGAGAAGATGTTCCAGAATGCCATTCACAAGCAGTATCTGTTCATTTTGGTGATCTTCGTGTCCTACTATGTGCTGTCGATATATTAAGCCCTGATTCACAAAACTCCTACGCCAATGATGAGCATAAAAGCTAAAGAATTTTTTCTTTTGCTTTAATTTTAATTTTATCAAGGATTTTAATATTTGCATTTAGTATTCTTTTAATCTCTTCTTCCGTAAAGATAAGGGAAAAATTATAACCAGGACTTTGTTTTTTTGTTTAAAACATAAATATTTCTATTTTTTGTCAATCGTTTATTTGTTTGTTAAAAGTTTTAGTTTATTTATTAGTTATTACTTTTAAACAAGAGATGAATTTTAAGTTTTACAATATTTTACAAACTATTTCTTTTATTTTTAAGACCTCTCTCGAGTTAATGCAATTATTTGCAAATTTTTTCTTTAAAGAAAAATATTTGAAATTACTTAAGAGAGTAATAAGAGTTCAATGAATTAAAATAAAATTAATTTTGAACAATGTCCTGTTGGACTCCTCTTTCAATGTAAACAAAAGCATATTATATTGTAGAGATTCAATTGAAAAGGGACAACTACTTTGGGGGACAAAAAATTTATAATATGTCCTATGTGATTATTCATTTATATACCGCTTTTCCGGCTCAAAGGTATTAAAGCGGTTTATGCCAGATTAGGATAGTGTGAATCACATTGACTGTGAGGCACTAAACTATCTCCAGTTAATATGCAGTCCGGTCTAGAGTACACTATATAGACCGCTTTAGTCTATGCAAGCTTTGGAAAAAAATTTTTGGCATACAGTTAGACTCGAACCCACAGCCACTTAGTGAACTGTGTGAACTTTTGGCTCAATAAAGAACCAGTGCCAAAGCCAGCTATCCTGCCTGTCTTAATGTGCCCTATGGAAGAGAGTTGTATTTTAAAATTATTTTCGGCACTTTCCCGATTGAATAATGAAATAAAGATGGGCTCGTTTTAAAGGTCATGACATGGCCATTATTTTAAAATCTTATCAATTAATTTGAATCTTATATAACACGTTATAATGATAAGAAAGGCCCACCACTAAAATTAAAGCCACACACATTAAATTTTGTTATAAATTGTAGGGAATTTGATATTGAAAAAGAATATGAAATATTTCAATCTCATTAATAGGGACGGAATTACAGCTCTTCATGTTTCTGAAAATTTCAACTTCGAGTAGCTCTAATGGGAGAAATGGGTCACATTATAAAATTTTTGCCCCCCCCCCAAAGTGATCGCCTCTTTCTAATTGAATCTCTACGATATAATGTGCTTTTTTACATTGAAAGAAGAATCTAAGAGGACATTGATTTTGAATGAATGTCCAAACTTTCGTCTTTTATACTGTACATAAATACTCGAATTAAATCATTCTATAGTGTAATCATAACCATTATCACTGTTATAAACGTCAAACTTTGAAAAAACGCTGCAAATTATTCTCAGGACTCTGTTTGCACAGAAAAATAGAAAAACAATTTAAAGACTCTTTGAGATCCCATAAATTAACTCAAATTATTTGAAGATTTCTATTAACAATTTATTTTCCTTGAAAATTAATTTTATTATATTATTTCGAAAGCCTTAAGTGAATTACCTTAAAAGTCATTAAATGAATGCAAACCATGTTTCACACTTTGACCTCTTTTGTAGTTTAACGAGTATAAGAGATAAGAGTGAAAAATACACTACAGGTATAAAAATCTAGTCATTTCTCATAAAATTTCAATTAAAATACTAAAAATCTTCTATTTATAAATGAAAATCAATTTACTTGAATAAAATTAATGCTAAGTTTCTTAAAAAATTCGTCTGTTTTGTGTCAAAATTTGACTATAATTGTAAATTTAGTTGAGAACTAACTGAAAAGTTCATCAATTATACTGAAATATTGATTGCAGTAATAGTTTTATATTAACTGCGTTAGTATTCAAATAAAGTTTACGTGAAATCCTATTTTTGGACACTATTTCAATTAGGCTTCAATTTTAAAGTCGTTTAATATAAGTTTATTTTAAGATTTTCATTAATATTTCTAAAGAGCTCTTATAATAGTAGAAGAAAATAACTCTAAACATAACTAATACATTGTCTAACTTTTAAAAACATTTTTACCTAATTTGAAGTTAATTGAAGTTAAACATATTCATTATACCTATTATAGCAAAGTTATTCACTATTCAATGTATTTGAATCTGAGATCACGACATGTAAAATAATTTATTTAAATAAACTTTTTTTAAATTCTATTTTTTAAATCACAGTTTTATTCAAATGTTTTATTCATTTCACAAATTATTTAATCATAGATAACATCGCATTCATTTTCAATTTAAACAAATATAATATATAATAAAATTTACAAAAATTAATAGTAATGTCGTAAAAATTCGGTTATAATAATAAGGATTAAATAATTATAACGATTATAACATAAAATTACAAAATAAGATATATATTTATAATACAAAATGTGTAATCTCTTTGATTGCCGTTGAATAGTCACTAACCATGTATTGATGTTAAGATATTATTAATAATACTGCTGTAGTTCACAGGATTCTAACATAAAAAACTTTTATAATTAAAAAAATACAAAAAATGATTAAAATATATCGATAGTTAATACGGTTAATACATATGATTATAAAAATATTCGTAACTATAATAAGAGTATAAAAATGATATAAAGCTAATAATTAAAAATTTTGATAATTAATTATCAAAAAAGAATTATTTTTTATTGTCTCTTCTGTATCCTGGATAGAGAGCATATCCGGACGCGATATCGTTGTCCTCTAAGAAGAGAACATTCGGCTGACCGATCCGTTGGTTAAGTCCGAAAAATTGTGGTGCACTCTGACATGGAATCGCTTCCTCTTCAAAAGCGCAGGTGAGTGTCAGTTGGTTGAAGACTGTCTGATTGCCGCAGAGGAATGACCAGTGACTCATAAGTGGTCTGCCTTCGGGATCTGTTTGTGCGTGACATACATGAAATATTTGGCAGTTGTTCTCTACGTCAGCATAATATCCGTCTTCAGTGCATTGAAACCCAGTTTTGATGGGACTCTTTATAATCAAAATATTACTTATTTTATTATAGGTTATCAATCAATATGTGAGACTAATTGTTATAAAATTTAAATCAATTTTTGTTTTTCCTTTAACTGTTCAGAAGTTTCTCTTAAATTTACATTTAATTTCACGCCTTTTTATTAATAATCATTGAATAGATTTGAATCTTTATGTCTGAATATGAAAAGAATTTTATAACAATATCTTGTCAAATAATTTATGTTAAAAAATACCTAATTCTAGACATAAGTATATAATGACTAGACTTTCAAAATTTTTAATAACTATTATAAGCTCAATGAAAATTATTCTAATCCGGGATTTATTGTTAAGGTTTATTGTCTAAGTATATCATTCCATATAATTCATTGAGATTCACAGGTTTTCATTACTAATGCAGTATTTGGACGTTTTTAGGGCAACTGTCACTATACTAAACATATTATAATGAGGCAGAGGTGAAAAATTAAAAAAGCAGAAGGTATTTCAAAGAGAGGGGCTGAAAAATAGTTATACAATAAAAAGATAAATTACAAGCAAAGAAGGTTGACTGGTATAAAAAATAAAGATGTTCTATAAATATAACCTTAAAAAGCAATTATGGGTTCAAATATACTTACACTAAGTAAGAGTTCTGCGCCGTCGGGTAATACCCAAGCCATCGATGATTGTCTTTTTGAGCGTTTCAGTGATTTTGATTGACTCAAAGTCAAGATTACTGCAAACCCTAATTTTGAATACAAAAGATTATAACAATATTAACAAAATTGTATAATTTGAATAATTGTTGAAATCAAGTCTATCTTTTTTTATACAACTATTAAGACTTTGATGTGTTTCTATTTTTATATTTCAATTAGTAATAAAAGTTTATTAATAAAGCAGAAAGAGTTTATAGATATTGAGTCTAAGATTAAATTAAATGGAAATACTTTTTCTTTCATTTTAATAATTATTTTTTTGTATTTGTGTTATAATAAACAGAGAATTATGTTTATTTAACTTTTTTGCTTTACTTATTTGTTCAACAGTTGCAAATATATCTCATAAGGAGGTCATAGCTATTACTTAGAGTGATATAAAGAAAAAATTGTTGATTTTTTAATATATATGTTTAGGAATTTTGTTTTGAGAGTTGTTTAAGCAATTATTGACACTAAATGTCAGTAAAATTATTTGAGAAAATATAACTCTTTAACTTATATTACTTGCGATTAATCTGAATTTTAATTAAAGGAAATCATCCAAACATATAAAAAAGTGTCATTTATTATGTAATAAGTTTTCTTCCCATTTATTAGCGAACAGTTTTGTTGAACTTTTAGAATTAAATTAAAAGGACTATAATTTAAAACCGATCGAAAAGTTGATGCAATAATAATTTGAAATATAATAAATCAATTTTTGATTAATACTATTGCACACACACTAGAACTTCAATGCTTTTGATGCTTTTAATGACAATACTTTTACTTACAAATAAGTTTTCATCGAATGGTTTAGTAAATAAAAAATTTTATGTCATTTTTTTGTTACGATAAACAAATAGAAATATTTATAAACTTAAGTAAAATATTTACAAAACTACTGCTGATTTAGATTTAGATCACTTAAGCGATAAATTTAGAAACTATTATCATAATCATAAACAATTTTCCAAAACTACTATCAATCTAATGGTTATGTATAAAGAACTCATACATCTATCAGATAGAGAATACTGTTGAAAAGTTTTATTTGCTATAAAAACAGTTATAAAGTAAGCTTTAGTTTTCACGCTTAACAGAGCTGATAATAAGATAATTAAATACAACTCTCAATCATATTATTGCGATAAGTCTGTAACGAAACAAAGTTAAAACTCAATATCTATATTAAATGGTAATTAAGCTAACAATACCTGTATAATAGGTTAAAGAGAAAGATATACTTTTATTACTTAATAAATTCAAACATAACATCTGACTCGTGACACATAAAAATGTTTTGAGTGAAAAAGTGATAGTGATATACAGGTATGGAAAGTATCAGTACAGGTATGTATTGTAAACCTTTTAGGAAGACTAGAACAACATCTTAAGCATCAGAAGAGTGTTCGGGTCACGAATATTGGATGGGATAAAAACATTTTATAGCCATTTATCACATTGTACTAAATGTTTGGTTTGCTTCCTGGCGGCGAAATTCACTTATTTTTATGTATAATTTCATTTCTAAATAATAATCACAATTACAGGTTTTCGTTTTTCTTACCCTTTCTTTTATATGCTTTTTCTTTTAAGTAAACGCAAAAATTGAATAACTTTTCGGGTGAATCCGTGTCATAATAGAAGAACACAGCTGAAGAAGTTGTTAACCATGAACATAATGAACATAAACTAGATTTCATCTTAAACTTATCTGTGACTTATCTTTGAGTTCGATTCGGATGTTTTTCATAATTATTTAAATTATTTTTTGTAGAGATATCAAGATTTAAAATCTGGGCTTTTATTCAATTTACGTTCATAGATATGCACTGATTGTTAGTTATCGTATCGACTCGAATGAGATAAGACTAAATTACAATGGAATTCGATTGAAGATCTGGTAATGTTTTTATCTGAGTGTTAATCTATGAAGAATTCTTATTGTCATTTAATTAGTATAACGCATGATAAGAATACTCTCTGCATGAATTGTAATACAAATAGCAATTTTAATACTCTTAGTCTTAATTTGAATCAAATCTGTTTATTGCTTTGTGTGTGAGGTTTTATTCCTGGAAATTAAACCCAATTTTTTCAATGAGATAATTATAACAATAAAATTTGTTCTCAACAAATATTTTAAGTTATTCTTAGCTCGATATCTAATTAATGAAAGAAAAAAGAAGCTGTCATTTCGATTGAGGAATTCTTTTATTAACATCAATAAAGTGAAGTGAAATTTTTCTATTGTCAGTGAATTAATGTTGTGTTTTATTGTGATTGTAAAAGTAATACTACACAAAAAAATACTTTTACTAAATAGTTATTAAATACTTATTTCCGTGTTATGAACGGGAAATAAATTAAAAATAATAATAATAATAAATTTTTATGTATGATTTTAAAGACCATCCATAGACTTAAAAATAGCAAAATCTAAAATTTTCCCCCATTTGATGCATTGTTAAATCAGCACAGTTTGCAAATTCTTTAATTTTAATATTAAACATATGGTATTCAATCTTCAGACTAAATATAAACTTTCAGCTATTTTTTTATATCTAATTATTGTTATAAGTGCTGAAAGCAGTAGTGGAACCAATTTTTTATCTTATATGTTATGTCAAAATTAAAAAAGTTTCTGCTTCTTATTATTTAACTTTTCTATTATTTACATAACTTTTTCTATTTAATAGAATCTTATAGTTATACTGCATATAACTTTATTGCTTTTATGGCTTACTTCTTAGACTTTATTTAACTTTCAAATCATAAATTAATCTAATTTTAAATATAATATTATGCAAAAATTTAAAGGAGAAATGAACTGAATGTTTAGAAAAACCAAATGTTCTTTCATTTGATAAATACTTGAATGAAAAACTTTTTTTTAAAACTTATTCTTATGCAAGGGTTATATTTTGCATAAGAGTTATTGTTATATTTAGCATACAATTGAAATGTATTCACTCATATGGCCTTATATTAGTACTATTGAAGACCTCCTGAATTCACTGCTTGTTTGTTAACAAAAATGAACTCTATATTGAAAATTAATTAACTTATGATAATTCATAACTATAAATATTAAATATTCATTTACTGTCACTCAAAGATCTAACAACAATTTCATTTTTACTAATAATTTTAAAATTTGATTTATATTCAAATGTTATGATAACTACTTCATTAAATCTGAGAATATTTGGTTTATTCAAATAGAAATTGATTACATGACTGTTTTTGCTATTAATAGATATTTTGTAGATTGTCTTTCGGTAAATATGAATAAAATTCACAGCAAATATACATAAGTTTTTTCTCAAATAAAAAATTTATTTAAGCGAATATAAGAATAAGCTTAAAGATTAACATAGCTTTAACATAAATTTGTATAAAAATATCCAATATTTATGTTATTTATATAATTTTTAAATCAAAAATTTAAAGGACTTCGTAACCAAATTTTTGGTTAAAACTTATAAAATTTTCAATAAAATAACTCGAAATTAGGAAAAAGTTTGAATTGAAACTCATTTTCTGAGATAAAGAAAGCAAAATAAAAAAGAAGTTTAGAAGTGAAGAAAATAATTTGTGCTAATCCTTTAGTTTTTAGATTAATTTGAAAGACTTATAAAATAAATAATAAAAATGATGAGTACATACCTAGAAATAGTGCCACTAAAAGCTTCATCTTCAATATAATATGATATAAAACAAGTCCAAGTCAAAGAACTTTTAAAGCTCACTATAATATTGATAGGAGAGAAAAGTTTTTTAAGAAACAATTAACTATTTGAATGTAATCATAAAAAAGTTTATTAACAATAATAACTAATAATTAACTCAGTTATTAAGATCGCTCACCAAACAAAAGTGATGAGTTAGTACTGAACAGTTCAAAATATGGCACAAGAAATGAAATGATGATGAGCTGCACTTTTATACCACTCTCTCTTCTCTCCTCTAACCGCTATACTGAGGGTATCCTTCAATTGGCTAT
>JAQGCH010002176.1:0-13310 GCA_034699485.1 Nanhermannia elegantula
ATCACATCACCAGTTCTACGGTAGCCCCACCAGTACGGAGGGGGCAAATTCTCTATGGGAAGTGGGTATCCCTCTTTGAATTGTTTACATCACATATATGTGAATTTCAATTAAAAATGATAACACTTTTTAAATTGATTGGAAAACCTTAAACTATCACTTCTTAATTCGACGCTAAATCAATGTTTCCTTAACATCACATTTGTGTAACAGAAGAATATTTAAAATATCTGATATCTTCTGTTTTAAAGTTTTTGTTTTTAACGTTGTATTTGAGATAATGATGCGCTTCTCCTTTCAGTATTTTTGAAATTATTTTATAAATTATAAATCTTTGCATACCTTATAGAATAGCACATGTGTTCGAAAATTAACAGAATAAATGACAAAATATGACAAATATGTTATTATTTACTAATAAATACCTTAAAAATGACAATTTTATGCAAATATGCATTTATATCCCAAAAACCTATAAATATGCGCTTATATGCAAAATAAAACTACTATTATTAGTCTTGTTATTATGTAATTCTTGCTCAATTGTCGGTTTTATTTTGATATCTAAAAGCAATAAAAACATGCAAATATGCAAAAATCCGATGCCTAGTAATTAACTACAGGTACAAACAATATTTTACTGTGAAATAATATCTAACACAAGTTAACACAACTTCTTATTTTAGCCAAAAAGTAAACAAAAGCATTTATATTTTTCAAATTATGTATTCTAAAAAATCGCTTATATTGAAAGATTTGTATTGAAATAATGGAAAAATTCGATAAATATGGGCAATAGACCGATAGATTTGAGGCAAAAAACATTGGTATCGGGTGTAAAGTCAAAGAAAGATTCTTAAAAAAATCTTACGTTTTCAACGTATTTCAGTTAAATATTGTTAAGTGACTTTTGAGAATAAGGTCTTTTGCGATTTTTGTTTTCTTTAGAGCGGAGATGTGGTGCACAAAAACATATTCTGACCTTTACTTTTGTTGGATTTATGAATTTTTTGAAATATTCCTAATGTCTCCAGTGATGCACTATTACTAAATTAATATTGTGCTTTTATAATAAGAAAAAAGTTGGAATTCAATGCCTGAAGGGGTTGTTCTGTTGATTCAAAGTTTATTTTTGATATTTCTTAAGTTCAAATGGTTCTGAAATATTCATAAACACTTTTAGCCATATTAAAGTACTTTTGATGAATACAAACGCAAACATTTGCTTAGACTTCAGGATAAGGAATAATATGTAAAAGTTATGTTAACTAAAACTAAAATAACAATTTTGATTCTTTTAATTACACGCATGATGTCAGTGCATATTTGATTATTTCTTTAGATCACGTAATAAACTGTTCTATATTTGCTTTACAAAAACAAAAGGTCAGATTCATCTTAAAATTTAAGCATTTATTTTAATGTCATAGTTTGCAACTCAATCTATTGATTACTTTAGTTTCCAGTATCTATTTTTTATAAGTGTAGTGTACTGTAGTGTACTGTACACTGTACTGTATTCATACGTGAAAAGATTTATGCAGTAACTGCACAATTATTGAATAGAAAATATTTTTGAAGGGAATGCTTTCAAATATTTACTGAATACAAAAATACTATTTATTAGATTTCAAATAATAAAAGACAAATTTGTTTAATCAAATTACTTATATTATTATAACTTAGTTTGAATAATTTGAAAGAAAGATTTGTTAACATTTACATTAACTAGGAGTGAGAATTGTATGTATAGGTGAATCAAATAATTTTAGATACTCAGGTTTTTAGGATATAACTTCGTGATTAAAAGATATTTGTATCTCAATTTTTTGATCATATTATTTTTAATGCAGTTTCTAAAATTATTTCAGTCACATTGGATGCATAAAACTTTTTCTAGGCATGAATTTGCATAATTGAATGTATTAACAATGTGTTCTTATCTGTAAACAAATATCTAAAGACTACTTACTTTCTTTGCAAATCACATTGAATATAGTTTTTTTGATGCCACAAAATTATGATAATTAAGGCTTTCAAATAAAAATGCATTTTTGTTGATTATATATGCATATAAATATGCGCTTTAAACTTATTCTTCTATTTATTGTAAATTAATGTAAAGACAAGAAAATATTTACTCATTTCACTGTTGAAATGAATAATACTTGTACAGTACATATTGAATTATCTAAAAGAAAACTCACGATTATCATAATGAATAGATATTCAATTTGAACTACAAATGCAATGTTAACAGAAAGAATAGAAGAATATAGTGCTCCACTCCTTTTGCTTTATAATTTATTACATTTATTTATTTTTTGAAATATTTTAAAATTCTAAACACGGAAAAGCATTAATTTTGATGAAATTTATTTTGAATGCTTTTTTAATTAATTAATATTTTGTTTAAGTTAAAAACTTAGCAAAAACTTATGAAGTTTTCATTTATTCGTTTATGGGCTTTGGGTCAAAATGGGTCAGAACATTGTCAGCTATCAAATTTTGATTGTTTCAAATCTGTCATTTATACTTTATTAATAATATTTTTGTACCACATTTTAGTTTTTCATTATTTCATTTGCTTAATGCTAATTAATGAGCAATTTTGTTAAATATTGTGTTAGTGTTCATGCATATTAAGAAAAATATCTTCATTTTATTACAAAATCATGCGTTTATTTATCAAACTTATTGATTGCTAAGAAATTTATTCTAATAATAAAGAGAAATATCAAAAGAAAAATAAAAAATAGTAATGTTAAACAAATTCATCAAAATATTTATGAATCCTTGCAATAAAGCAAATGCTTTCGTTCTATTTATGAATAATATATAGTTATCTAAATATGGCAACAATTTTGAATTAGAAATCAATTTTCTCTAAATTTTTCAGTATCAACACAACAATTTGTGTCTTTTAGCCAAATAATCAAACATCGATGAAGTGCATAATAAAGATCAATTTTAGATAAAAATATTTAGGCACAGAAACTCATCCTTTTTAGTATTGACTTTGAATATTCTATAGAATCTATTCAATTCAATTGTATTTATGATTTTTTTGCTTTAGAATAAATAACAACTCGGCTATAATTATCAATAATGAAGAGCATAGGCTCGAAAACCTCGAGCCTGAGCCTGGCGAGCCTAGGCTCATAAATTTTAGAGCATGAGCCTGAGCCTGTGTTGAGATACCAGAGCCTGAGCCTGAGTCTAAGCTCATTACCACCGAGCTTGAGCCTGCAGCATACAAAAAGAATAATTGATTGATGTGCTGCAAGAACGGCACAAAGCTTTTTTCATTATTGGTCCTTTTAATATTTTGTTTGAATTGTTTAATTGTTTAAATAATATGAATGAAATTACCGTTCATTTATCTTTGGGCTTATGAACTAAAACTTTTAAGTCTTTTTAAGCGATGCGAAAACATATTTTAATTATTTAACATATTAATTGGCAATACATAGAGATGGGTTGTGTACAATTATTGTATAATACAATCTTGTATTATACTGTATTATACATGTATAATACAAAGACATTTTTCAGCTCTTTTGTATAATATAAAAAGGGCTCTATTGTAAGAAAATATAATTTATAAATAATAGGAAAAGACTAAACATCGCTAAAAGACGTATGAAAATACGGCAATAAAAAGTTTTCAACGAAATAAAAAATTTCTCTCTATCCTATCTTGTACTATGTCAAAAGATAAAAATTTTACCGGTGACCCCAGGGCTATAAGTGGCGCCACTTTCGTGCTATTAATTAAACCTCGCGTAAAGTCATCTTTTAAACGGTAATAGTTAGGATAAAAATTCTTTCGCTGAAGTGTCTGTCTCAATGCCAGCTTCAAATTCCTACTTAACATCAAAACAATCGGACAACGTTTTCCCGTCAATATTGGGGGTTCAATTTTTAAAAAATCATAAAATGACCAGAGGTGGTCAACCTCTTGTTGGAAATGGTCTTGTGAGGTGTCTAATTGGAGCTCAATCCATCGATGTATAACAGATAAGGGTGGGTTATGGATTTTAGAAAAATACACTGTATTATACCTGTAGGCTCGAAAAGCCCCTCGAGCCGAGCCTGAAGGCTCAGCCTGAGCCTATGCTCTTCATTAATTATCAGAAACATTATAAGAAAGCAGTAGAGAGTACTTAAGTCATAACTAGTATAACTGGTGATATAAATTTCAACTTTATTTAGCATTTCTGTTCATTACTTTCTGTTCAACATTTATGTCAAATCAGGAAATAATGAAATCTCATACATACAGTATAATATATGTTATCTCTTCTCATTATAAGTTAGTTGAACTTAACCTTTGTTTGAGATGTATTTTTAGAATTTCTTTGTCTCATAGACATCATAAGGAATATTTTTATTAGCAATATTTTATTTATAAGGACGACATAAGTTTAGTATTAATAAATTTCATTATACAATATTTTTAGAGTCAAATTATACTTAATATTGTATGGATTGTATGTAAACAACTCTGGTTTCATTATTAGTTTATTTCTGAAAAGAGAGTGAGAAATTCAATTGAGTTCACTTTAGTAACATAAATATAGCTGTAAAATACTTTAATACTGTAATGCAGTGGTTCCCAAACTTTTTTGGGTTGAGGAGCACTTTGGAATACGAAAAGACTTTGCGGAGCACTAATGCTCTAGTATAGCGATCAAAATAAGTTAATTAATGGGAATGGTGTGAAGATGGTGCTTGTTTTTGGCCATAGAGTTTGGGTTCATCTTCGAATGAATTTTTTTATTAAAGGATATCCATTATTGATATCAAATGTTAAGAATTTTGTAAACTTTAAACTAGAATTTCCCAAACTTTTTTGTGTTGGGAGCACTTTTGGCATATATAAAAAATTTGTGAAGCACCAAAGTTTTAGTATAGTATTCCAAATAATTAGTATAGAATACATGCTTTACAGTCTAATGTGTTAGTACTCTGTATATTGATATCTGTGCTAGTATAGTGTCTAATATAGTCTAACACAGAATTTCTCAACCTGGGGTTCGCGACCCCTTTAGGGGTCCTGAAGCATATTTTTGGGGGTCGCTGAAGGTTTTGATACATAGACTGAATTTTTTAAAATTGAAATTTTGCTAAAAGTATGAAATTTTTCAATTTAATAAAATATTCACTTTTATGAAAAAGTAATCCAAGTCTTTGTAACACAATCTTCAATTTAATTTTATGAAATCATTTTTCAATTAAACAAAAATGGATTAACATAACTTAGGATTAAAATACCATAAGATACCATTAAGATACAGAATCCATTTAATTCTGAATCTGAATCTTAAGATTTATATATCAGTGAAAAAGATGAATTAATAGAACTTTGAAGAATTTTGGATTTCAATGAGTAAAAAATACACAGTTTTATTTATAAAAGCCATCAAATATTTATTACCTTCACGACAACTTACTTATGCGAAACGAGTTTTTCTGATATAACAACAATTAAGACTAAACAAAGATCAAGAATGTCAGTTGAGACTGATCTCAGACCAGCTCTGACGAGAATAAATCCAAGAATAGCTATGTAATGATAAACAAGCTCAATGTGAGCATTAATTCTGTATAAATAATCATTAAAAATTAACTAATATTTTCGGGGGTCACCAAAATTTTTGAACTTTAATAAGGGGGTCAGAGATAAAAGTTGAGAACCACTGGTCTAATATATTAAACTTTTCATTCGATTTTATATCAAATCTAAAATTGAAAAAAACGCGGAATTTTGTTATAAATTTTCTCGCTGAGCACCTGAACCTGTTGAATGGAGCACCAGTGCTCCGCCAAATGGAGTTTGGGAAACGCTACTTTACACTATAACTCAAAAGTAGAACTTCCAGAATAATTGAGAATTATTATAGAATGCATGCTAAAGGTATTAGTATATAAAATAACTTTTCATTCGTCTTTATATTCACCCCTAAATTGGAAAAATTCTAATCAAAAGCTACATATGTTTTCTTTAAGCTTATAAATTTTCTCTTGGAGCACATGCACCTATTCTATGGAGCACCTGTGCTCCGCCAAATAGAGTTTGGGAATCGCTGATGTAATGTATTAAAATATAAATATGATCTGTGCTCTGTTTTTTACTACCTGTTTCATAGCTTAGTCGTAAGTTTATATCTTACTATAATAATAAGTTCTGACTAATTTTTTTAGTTGATTTCGGGTTTTGCAGTGCTTCACATTAATATATGTGCTTTTATTTGTAAATTATTAGTTGATATGATTATTTATGATAAAAACCTGACGAAAACAACTTTAAATGTTTTTCTCTGTATTTACTAAAACTCGAAATGAGCTAAAAAAATGTAGTCAGAGTTGATAATATAGTTTATGACAGTTTCATTTTGTTCATGCACTGCAGGGAACACAACTTTCAAGGAATTTTCAATTAATTGAAAAAGGTTTTGAGACAAAAGAAATCTCACAAATTTTACTTTACTTTAAGTAGTACTGTATTAAAAACAGGGTCGCATTTAAAATGTAATATAAGAAATAATTAAAAAATTATTCAAACTTTTAATTTTAGATTTAAGTTAAATATGAAGTGAATTGGTTTGATTTGCAACTAAACTCTAGTCTGTATGGAATAAATATCTCAATTTTGATAACAAAAAGCCAAACAAAGCGAAAACTCTGTCTAAAATAAGTTTTCGATACTTTTAGTAGAAGTTCAAGAGAAAAGAAAAGTAAATATTAGTTAAGACTTAGAAATAGTCTAAATGTATATTCAATGATCATTTTTATACTCAGTTAGGTTTGACTTATAAGTAAGATTTGGTCGTTAGAGTTCGTATCATATTTACCATAGAAAATAAGGTGATTCTCATATAAAAACACTCAGAATCAGCTTACGCTTCATCAGTGATCCGTTTTTCAGTTGGAGAACTGTTAAGTCAACTCCAAATCAACTGTAGTGAGAAATGTTAAATTCAATTTAAGTTTTGTATAATATATTCTGAAGATTGACAGATAAAACTATTGCGATCTCTTGTCAGCGAAAGTGGAAAAAAGAATTCTGACAATAAGACTGCACTATATTCTTAAGCTTACATAAAATTTTCATTTTATTACAATTCTTTCTGACCAACTCATAGGTTGTTTATTTTTAATGTGTTTCATGTTTTCTGTCAAGTAAAATACATAAATTATCATTTTTTATATTTACCAGTTCTCATAATCTACTCAATTTATATAACTTGAACATTTCATTTTTCTGTATTCAGTTTTCTAAGAATTATTTTGAAAATAGAATTTTAATTTCAAACAAAGGGTAAAAGAAACATCTCATTAGATTTACAAATAACTATACATCCCGTAACAAATATATTGTATAAATAATAAATAACTATTTTCTATAATAAATTAATCCTAATTTTAGAATAGTTAGAATCACAGCTGCTTTTATTGTATAAATCCTTTATTGAATTTTAAATATTATATGAGTTATTACGATAACTGTTGTATTTTATATGAAATATTTTATTTAAAATTTAAAGGACATTTAAAGTTTCATTTTGTATTGATATAAACATTGCCGTAACCAAGGGGACCAAGGTCAAATTTTTTAAAAATCTTGAAAAAACTCAAAAAGAGAACCAAGGTAAATTTTTTTAAAAATAGCACCCCCTCCTGGAGTTTCATACCTTGAGCATCTCTGGTGCAGAACCCGCCTGAAAAATTTAAAAACTGGATCCCCCCAAGATTTTTCCTAAATCTTTTCTTAAAATTTGCCGTTTTTGAGCTTTTTGTAGATTAATTTATTTGAAAGACAAGAAATATCTTTAACGCAAAATATTATATTTAATAAAATAAATATACATTTAATTTAGAAATTTTGGCGAGAATTAAAAAAAATTGCCTTAGATAATCGCTGAGTTTTCCCGCTATCATGTTTTTTTGGGAAAAAATCAATTTAAAAGAATAGCGGAAAAGCATTTTTGAAATAATTTTAGCGGCAAAATCAATTTTGTGGAATAATTATTTTTTAAAACAGATGAGTTTACCCCCTCCCCCTAGAATTTCAAAAATTTTTCAGACTTAAACTCCCCTGACGCGAAGGTGCTTAGCGAACCCTGGTAATTATCATTTATAAAGAGCTATTATTTTAAAGTTGAAAGTCATTAGCTAAACAAAAATTCAGTTCTAATCTTTTTTTGTAACATTTATATAACAAGAATATGAAATCCTATTGAGAATTACCTACCTGTAGCTCCATGGATAAGAAAATGATACTACATATAAACAGTCCTCAATTATATAAAATAGTTAATTTATAACAAACTACTTATCGGGCTATTATTTCAACGTAAATTTCAATTTCAACTGTTCAGCTGATCCTAATACTCATATAAGATTCTCTGACTATTTTCTCTGCTATATGTTGGTCATATATTCAGTGTTTTTTAAACACTCGATGCGTTTGCCCACACCGACACGGGGTTATCCCAGTAAAAATCTCACTGGTTTAACATGGGCTTCGGTGAGATCTCCTCTCATTAGGGAGTTGGCTGAAGAAAACGTTTTTTTTTATTTTTCTGCCCCCAAAATGTCAGATAGTTTTACAAATCTCTAATATATTTTTAATATTTAATGTAAATTATATTTATTAAATTGTTAATATATTCAATTTACTAGATAAATATTGTTTAACAATTGAAATTTTAAGGTACTATTAGTGCCTATTTCATAACTTTTTAGGTCCTATTATAGGTGCCTAAAACCACATTTTAAGGCACTTTTTTCCTTTCCCTAATTATCACAAATATATTTGAGACACACGTAAACTCATCTGATTTTTGAGACATTTTTTAAAGAAAAGCGTCTTCGCGCCAAAATCTTTTAAAAATAATTTTTCCACAAAAATTTTTAATGCGGTTTTAACGTAAAATAGTACAAAAAATGAATTAATTATTTTTTCATAAAATTTGAAAAATATCAAATAATTGATCATCATTTTGAGAATCCTGGTCGGGCTCAACCTCCTGACCTTCCGTCTTGGAAATGCCTGACTTCAAAGATCTAATAAATATTATGCAAAAAGTATATTATTCGTATTTGATATCTGCTTAATATAAATATTTATCAAACGTCATATTTACTTATTTTAAAAAATTTAATTCATTTATTTTCTCTAAAATTACAATTTTTGATCTTTCAGTAATCACTAATTTATTCAACAAAATTAAAAGTAAAACTAACAGAAAAAAATCCTTTTGTTTCATTTCAAAACTTTTCAAATTTTTATTTCTTGATAGAGTAATGAGTTCTTTATAAAAACTTACACAAAAGAGTACTTATTCTTAAACAGGTATTGTTTAAAATTTGACTGTTTTTTCCTAAAACTAAAAATAGAATATATTCTGATTCTTTTATAAGCATTAGTATATTACAGTATTGCCGACACAAATACAACATTCACAGAACAATTCATATGTTAATTGAGTTCATTGAATAACACTACTATTGTGAAGTACTGTACAGACTACACAATAAAAATAGTATTTTCATATTACAATTATTTTTTATCAAATAGCTTAAGACTAATTAACTTAAAGTTTATGATTTTGGTATAATTTTTGTGCAAATATTTTAATTAAGTTATAACTTGATTTAAGGATTAAGGATTAGTTAAGGATAATAAAAACTAATTTAAATCTTTAAAAATTAACTTAAAACAAGACTGAATCAGGATTATGAATTCGTGTTGTATTTATATTCAATAAATGTTAAATATTAAAAATTATTTAATATTTGTTATAATATAAGCACATTCTTAATGAATATAAATATTTCTCAAAATATATTTCTAGAGTATTCATAGAATTTCAATTATTTAAAATATTGAATTAAATTTTAATACTATAATATATTGTTGTAATTGTTAAATAGGGTTAAAATGCCTAAAGAAATAATCGACGGTTCAATGCTGATCACAATTTAAAGCATATTGTTGTCATTTTTAGAGAACTTACTTAAAATTTTTAAAATTTTATATTATTGAACGCATTATATTATTTTATTCATTATTGAATCAATCAATAATATGAAATTTCAGAATTTTTCAAGAATGGGATATATTCTCAATAATAAGAAAAATGAAAAATTTACAACAATTAAGACCGGCGGAGGAGAATGACAAAACTATATACTCGTTCTGTTACACAACACGAGTTAAAAATTGAATAAAGAAGTCAAAAATAAAATCAATTGTTGAATATTGTATACAACCAATTAGTTGAGATCAATTCAGAAAAGTATCACTTTTACTTTTATATTGGGTTCTTTCCAATTTTTTAAATATATAAGAAATAGGTCCATAAATTATAGATGAATTTTTTTTAACTACAAGAATTATTATAGTGGAATCCAAGTTTTTAATAGAATTATTTGATAGAGTCGACCAGATCTATACCAATAATTACAACAAAGGAATGCTATAAACTCTTTAATTATTAGTTTAAATCATTAATCCAGATCTGGTCGACTCTCTGAAAAAATATTTTAATTCATAGCTGAGATATGTTTCTATTGAACTAATTTTTAAGATAAAAATTTTCTGTTATTTAATCACTTGAGTTAACTGAATATGAACTGAATAACTATTTCTGCGTAGTGTAAGAAATTAAATAATCGTAAAATTTTTCTTAAATCCCTATAAATCTTATTATTGTAATAATATTAACAAAAAACAGTCATAAGAAAAGGGATTCTCTAATTCTAAAATGCTCCGCATTAGAATTCAACACAAACAAGAAAATATTTTTTGATAAATATTAAGATAAAGTGGATTTTCTCTGACTGTATCCCCACTCGTCTCACTCTCTCTCACTTACTGACTGATTCACTCCACCCATTGCTCTCTATATTCTATTGTATAACAGCTTCTCTTTAGATTACTTTCTCATTCTTTAATTTTATTTTTTGTAAGATCTCAGAAGCTTTTTAGTGAATGTGAATCTGGTGCGTATGCAATGAGAAACATGCATCGTATATATTAAAGACTTTACTTCTCTTAAGATGCATAATAGACTTGTGTGGATATGAAAAGAGCAGCAAATGAAAGATTGCCTCAACAGTAAAGGTGATGCTATAAACTCAAGGGAAGAGAATGAATACGAGATGAGTATGGAATGCATCCGTTTATGATAATGCACTGCTGTCATCAACAGAGTTAATGGATATAATCCACTGATATGTCTATTAAATAAATATGAACACAAAAAATGATGACTATTAACCTGACAAACATTAACACATTTGACTACTGGTCACATGATTTCACTATTAACTCGACTAAAGTTAATGTGTCTCTAATAATATTCGATGATAACAGTAGTTCACAAGAAGTACAAAGAAATATTCAAAAGAATGGAATCTTATTCATAATAGCGACGACTCTTATTCTGGCGATACTAACCATTTGCACAGTAATTGGCAATATATTGGTGATCGCAGCCGTTCTATTAGAGAGGAATTTGAGAACTCCTGCAAATTATTTAGTATTATCTCTAGCAGTGGCCGACTGTTTAGTGGCTTGTCTTGTAATGCCTTTGGGAGCATTTTATGAAATACAGGGCGAGTGGTCTCTCGGAGATCTTCTCTGCGAATTCTGGATCAGCGTTGATGTGTTGTGCTGTACAGCCAGGTATTAATACGAGTAGAGGTGATAATAAACTTTGTAAATCTATGTATAAGAACTTTTCTCATTTATCTAAACACTTAGTATATTGCACTTACTTGCTATTGCTGTGGATCGTTATTGGGCTGTAACTAATGTAGATTACATACATCAGCGCAATGCTAAGCGTATTGGACTCATGATTATTACCATTTGGATTGTGGCCGCTATTGTCTCATTAGCGCCTAATTTTGGTTGGAAAGACTCACAGTTTAAGGACAGGATTAAAATTGAGAAGAGATGTCTTGTGTCTCAAAATGTTGGTTATCAGATATTCGCAACTGTCGCTACTTTTTATGGACCTCTGATTCTTATATTATTCTTGTATTGGAAAATATATCAAGTAATGTGTTGTACTCTACTCTACTCTACTCCACTCTACTCTATATGAATATGAATAACAGATAAAAATATCTTATCTATAATTTGACAAATAGGTGGCCCGAAAGCGCATCAGAAGAAAGCCTGGAAGCAAAGTGGAAGTCAAAACTAGTCAATCAAACCAACCAATAATCTTGACATCGCCTACAGAAACACTTTCACCAATTTCTGTACCAACGATAGCGAGAGTAGTGGATGGAAATGAAACTGAGTTGACTGATATCAATCTCAGGCTAACAATACAGCCATTCATATCAATCTCTGACAGATCGACGTCAACAACTGGTACGAGCAATCATTCGCCGCCAATCGATGAAAAACCAAAACCTTTATTGCGAATGAAAAGTAATTTAAAACAATCCTTGAATTCAAAAAGAGAGAAAAAAGCTGCAAAAACTTTAGCGATTGTGACCGGTATTAAACTAATTCATTTAAAATACAATCTTTTTTATTAAATCAAATTAGAGGTCAATTTATTAAAACAATTTATTTCTTAAGGTGTTTTCATTTTCTGTTGGTTACCATTTTTTGTTTTTGCTCTACTGATACCTCTCTGCAAGTCTTGTGATCCACCTCTAGTGTTGATGAGTATATTCTTATGGCTCGGATATGTTAATTCGTATGTATCTGTTTTTGTTATTTTTATATTAACTTTATATTAAATGTATTACAAGTACATTAAACTTTAATCTTTTACAGACTATTGAATTGCATAATATACACAATTTTCAGGTTTGTTCACCATTTGTTTAGTTGATGTCAATAAAAATAAATTCAATACTAAATTAGACTTAAGCTATTAATAGATCTTACTTTGAGATCAGCTTAACTTAATTAATGAGACCATTTCACTTCAGTGACAGGAAGCTTAAGTTGTGGATTATATTTCGTCATTTATTTAATTAAAATAAAATATAAGATAATTTTGTAATCATTGGAATATATCAATAGTAGATCTCTTCAAACATTTAAAATCAAAAACCTAGTGGTTTAAAAAATAGTAGGAATTACCGGTATTTGAGCTAAAAAAATATATTTCATATCTATAGAATCAAGTTATAAACTCAAATAATTGGTATTCAGCTAATAATTATGTTTATGCTGTATATGAGGTGCATTACAAAATTGGCACAAGTTGGTGCAATTTTTGAAAAAACTTAAAACCAGAACTTAATTTAATTTGAATAAAATGCTGATA
>JAQGCH010002177.1:0-13309 GCA_034699485.1 Nanhermannia elegantula
TAAGCATAGCATATACTGTACATGTATTAATATATATAAAATCAATTCAAAAAATATAATTAATAGGAAACACTTTTTTGGTTTTCAAATGAGTGATTCTCATATTGTAATTTACTATGAATATAATATTATATCATATAATATAATTAATAGGGATTCTACCATTAGATGCTTATTTTTGTGTTTTAGGTACCTAAAAAGGTGACTAAAAATCGAGAAATAATTGCTAAAAACGGTATTTATTTTATGTCAAAAATACCGAAAAATTACGTTTTTTAAATCTGGAACCCAAAAAAATTTCGGAAAGTTCTGAAAATCGAGGAGGAGTCAAAATTCATCGGTTTACTTAAAAAATCCGAACTAAAAAATGTTTTAAATTACTTTGCCGCCAATTTTTTCTAAAAAGATCAACTTTTTCTCAAATATTTTCTATAAAATACCTAAAATAGTTTAAGAAACCTGAAAATAGTTTCTAACTAGTAAATTGGAGATTTTAGGTTATCATAAAATCTGCCAAGATGTTTGTTTACATGCCACTCGTGCATATCTAAAATCCCAGACTTAATAGTATTTATAATAAAAAATAGTTAAATACCTGAGCATAGAATCCCTAATAATTAATAGCATAAGATTTGAACTTACACTTGAATCTATATAATTCTCCAGCCGCTAAATTTGTTCCTTCTTTGTAGCCAATAATGGATGGCGTTCCGGGTGGGTCTGACCATATGCAAAATTTATTAATATATTAAGAGCAAAGTCATAATTATTATTGGCATCAAAAACATTATACTTACAAAGTATATCAATATTAAATGTTTGAACAATAGTTTCTCCGAGAGTTTCTGAGGAGGCATAACATGACACAGTTTTGGTATCGGGATCTTGACTTGTTAATGTTAGTGTTATGTTAGTGGTAGTGATCCAACCCTCTTTCATATCAACAGTCCATGTACTTAAAGGTAATATTGGACGCCCTGCAGTATCATATAAATATATAAATATGATCAAAATGTCAAATATTATTAAGTGAACGCAACTTCTATGCGAAAATTACTAATATTATAGTTTATAAAAGAATTTCCTTAATTTAAACATTATTTAACACAGAAAAGCAGAGTATCAATGTGTGTGCTTTTTAGTTGGGCTTTAATTTTGAGAAATTAAGTTAACATTAATCCACTGTAAATTTTCGAACCAATAAATAAAATATATCCCAAAATTAAAGAATTTATTTCTATAAACGTTTAAGTTTCAAAAAAGATTTATAATTTGCTGCCTGTACCACATTCAATAAGTTACCTTTTACTAGATTTAATAAGATTGTCAACTTATGGCCTATAGATCTTTAGACTGATAATTAAAATGACCGACACATAACTTAACCTAATGTCATAAAAAATTCCACTTCAGAAGATTTAACAGTCAAATGAAAGTAACCGTTAATAATGCAGTAATTTATAGTTTGATTGACTCGTTTTGTATAAATAACAGAAAATAAGACTTGAATATAAAGTGTAATACATTGCTTACCGTCGATCATCCACGAAACCTCTGCACTAGGGTTTGCAGGTCCGGCCACACATGTCAGGGTTATTATATCTCCTACTCTACCCTGTTTTTGTCCAATTACTTCTACCTTTACTGGAGGAACTGCATTAAATTCAAACAATATAAACTTTAAAATTGAAAAAACATTTAACTCAATTTTCATTCTTTTCTTTATAGCACTTATAAAGTATGCATTTTCTTAATCTAAGGGAAAGTAAAGAATGTTTTGTTCACTATATAGAATTTTGCTATATTCTGTATGTTATAATTTAGTTTTCAAAGAGAGAATTTTTCTTCGTAATGGATATATTAATCTCACGGTTTGAAGTTTATTCACAATGAGAAACAGTAAAATAGAAAAAAAATTCTCTGGCGAGGAAATTATTCCCGAGTGATAACAAAAAAGAGGATATTTATTGTGCATAATATAATATTAGAAACCGAGAGAAAGGGTAAATATGTTTAAAATAGTTGAATGGAGAAAAGCAATGAATTCTTACACAAGACTTTGAGACGTATGAATGCAATTAACGGCTGAGTTGTCACTTCATTTGTCGCTTCACACTTATAAAGTGCGTTGTTATCACTCGGCGTAACGGTAAATGAATAAATATTTGTTGATTCTCGGCCCCCACTACTGGAATATGTATTATCGACTTCTTGTGTTTCTTTATACCAAATCCTGTCAATAATATATAGTATGAAGGCTTCAATGAATTGAATGAAAGTATTTTTTAGTGTGAGTGAACTTTACAGCTTGGCGAGTGGATTCCCTCCACGACTAATGCATGCCAGTGTCAGTGTATCGCTAACACTAATCACATCTCCATCAGTATAACCCTCTATTGAAGGAGATCCGGGCGGATCTCGAATAAAATGAAATAACTATTAGATACGCCTAATTTATGTCTATATGGTGTAACTTATTGATCAATTAATGGACAGTATAATCGACATACAGAGGACGCTTAAGGTAATCGTCGATTTGATTGGTTTTGCAAGTGCTGGATGTTCTCCTTGACAAGTGTATTGAACTCCTTTAAAAACATTGATTTTATTATTTCTTCAATTAAATGGGAAAAGTTGCAAATTTATTTCATACCATTATCATCCAGTCGTGTATATATGTATAATGTGCTCCATGTTGAAGACAATTTTCCAGATGTTCCTAAGCCTTGTTTTAATACCACAGAATAGCTATCTATAGACAATTCGATTCAGAATAATAAATCACATTATCAGTGAACTACTTGTTTAAGTTAAATCTAGTTTATATGGACTTTAGTTTTATATAAAGCTTTATTGGTAGTTGTGCTCAACATTACAATAGCTTAAGATCTTCTAACTTTCAAATCGATTTAGTTTATTACATATACAACTTGTATAATATTGAATACAGTACACATTTATATTGTAATTTTTACTGTAAGTATCGTATAATAAATTAAAAATATTCAAATTAAATGAATTAATTATTTCATCGCTTATTTATTGTTATCATTAAAAATGAGAGATTGGAGTAAAAATTAGCGCAAAATAAGCTATGAGTGGGATCAAACTTAACTTGAATCTTTGAAAGTAAAGCATTAAATTCAAAAATACAATTTTATATTACTGTATGAACTGTATTTGTATGAACTGTATTTATATGTACTGTATTTATGAACTAAACATAAATAAAACCTAAAGTGAAATCATAAATCTTGAGCTATTTTTGAAAAATGAAAGTAATTTTTTAGTAAATATCGTTTTTGACTAGAAATCATGCTTTCCATTACATCATACTAGGTTTACATTTCTCATAAGCAAACAATACTGTATCGCTAGTAAAACCGATTTTTAGATTAATAATTATAAGAATCGGATAAAGTATTTTTCCCACTAAAGAACTTGATTCTATGATCAGATATAGAGAAAACAATGATTATCTATAGGATCTGCGAATCACAATAGAAAAGTTACTTATACTGAACAAACCAAATAATCGATGCATTAATGTTTTAAACTGCAATTTTAACTGTTATTACTAATAACTCATTTTAGACTCAAATTTTTGAAAATTTAATATAGTTTTAGTATTTGCGATAAACGATATCATCTAAATTGTTGATTTTTAATGTTTTTTAAAGTGATGCTTGCTAACTTGTGCATCCCTGCATAAAAGCTAATTGAACATTAGATTTTATTCCACTGAGCCATTAGTGTAAACAAAAACTTGTCTATAATTCTATAAATTGAAACAAAGTTTGCATACATTAATTAAATTTTTATTCATTAAACTATAGCATATTTAGCTTTCACATCAGTTAATAGTTATCTCTTCTAAATAATATTGAAAATTAAATATGTGCAAAAAAATTTATCTGAATGCTGTTCATAAAAATATTGAAACCAACTTAAAAGGAAACTTCAATTAAACTCTTTAACTCATTAATTAAAAATGATATTATCGAGTGATTACTTGAACAAAACATGTCTAAAACCATTCAAATGACAATTTAGAAACTCAAGAATCGAAACATACATGGCTGTAGAGACATAATGAAGTGAGAATCGCATATACCTTTGTTAATTAGCATACCATTCCTGAACCATTTGATAAGAGTCGGTGGCTTTGACAGAGTGCTTGTATTACATGCCAAAGTGATCCTCTCTGCCTCTCGAACTTCTAATCTGCTATTAGTATGACTTTGCTTTTGCTTAGTTATATTAAAAATAAGAGCTCGATTTGTTGGTTGCAGTAAAATCTCATGAGGAGGAACTGGTATTGTGGTGAGTGAGAGTATACGGAGTTGAAAAAGTAAACCAAAAGAGAAAGTCGGAAAAATGAGAAAAAGTATCTGAGTTTAACATTAATTCCCTGAGCGTAAATACTGTTAGACGGCTCTTACCTAACACTGTGATGCGTGCACTCGAACGGATCGGCTTGTTTTCCTTTGCTGGACCTGCAATACAATAAAATTAGACATAAGCGGTGTTATACTATACTGTAGATTAATCGATAAGATATGAATTCCATTTAAAGGTTTTACTGAAAGGTCCCTCGAGCCGAGCCTGGAGCTTAGGCCAGCCTGGGCTAGCCTAGGCTCTGCCCTCGCATACTCTCTTCATTTTTTATCACAAAAAACACTTATTTAGTAAAATGTTCTTGATATTGATTTTTGAAATATTTAAAACAATTATATAATATTTATTATTTTAAAAATAAGCTAAAATAATAATAAAGTTCTTATTGAAGCAATTTTGTGCTCAAAATTGATAATAAAAAAATATTAGATTGTGTTTAATGTGAAGATAAAACTTTCTCGGAATTGACAGAAATACAAATATTATCAATAGTAAGATATATATTATATCTTTGTATATTAGAAAAATATTCATGAAATTTCTATACAAGATTTAAAAATTATCTCTTTATAACTCTATGCCATAATAATATCACAGACCTATAATTTAAAATTCATTTCAATTAAAATATTTGATACAATGCAATCAATATTTATAATGTAATTTTGTATGAAAAAATAATAACAATAATTTATGTATTCTTGCCTAGCTACTCTCTAATTATCTAGCCTTTTATTTCTATAGTTTTTGTTGAAGAGCTTTAGGACTAGATTGTAATTAATGTCTATTAAATTATTTTTTAGTACTGTTTGTTTCTGAGTCTGACTTTTCTGACTCCGTTTCTGACTAACTTGTAAGCCATATACATATCATAAGAACATTTAGTTAATTGAATTAAAAGTCAATTCTTTTTGGTCTTTACTGTATAAGATATACTGTACTAAACTATAAACAAATAATTATTTATTTAAGTAATTTATATAATTTAAATTTAATACTTTCATAAGTTTTATAAAACAATTTCATAAATTTTGTTTTTTTATTTTCAAAGCTTCTGAAATTACAGTTATGCACCGATTACCACAATCTACGGGGTGTCTCATAATTCCCTTTTGAGTCAATTCACCTAAAAATAGTTGTTTCATAATATGTTGAAAATTATAACTTTTTGTGACACCACAGAATCAAAATGACTCGATATGATCACACACTGGGTATAAGTTTACTATGTTATGATAATTGTGGTATAAAGTGGCATAATTAGGTTATGTGTTATATTATATGTACTTTAGAAAACTTGATCTGTATGTGTGTTGTAATTGTTTTGCTGTGCATTCTCTTATTTCTGCATTATATCGATATCAGTAAATTCGAATTTATATAATCAAAAATCAATCGATTTATTAATATCCCTTCAGTTTTTTAACTTTTTTCAATTTACATAATAATTGATTTATTATTTAAAAGTAGAAAATAAAGTTATGAAAATATATTTAAATAAATATGCAGAAGAATGAAAGAATTATTCCTTTAATTATTTGCTGACAGTATAATATTTTGAAAAATTATACAACTCTTTGAATCTTTTCTAAAATTTATTGAATTTATATTTAATTTATTGAGCTATCACTTCATGAACTCATTTAAGATAATTTAAAATTTTTATTTCTGATTATTTAACAAATTATATAATAGAAGTAAACTTTAAATTTCTGTCATTTTGATCTCTTTCTAAAATTTAAAATAAAATATTTAAATAAAACAAAGTGATTATGAAAAAAGTTTTTATGATTGAATGTGAAAAGCATTGCTCTGAAAACCCTAACAATAAATGTTGTGTAACATATTTTATTCAGATTATAATACGTTATACCAGTAAATAATAAATAAGTAGTGAAATGTAATTAAATTAAGTCATCGCTTATATTGTATAAAATTATATATTTTCTGTTTAATGTTGAGGAATGAATAAAATTAATTCATTGGCAAAGAACAGAGCATTAATCAGTATTCAATGTTTATACAGTGATTATACAAATGTTATTTAATCTAAAATAAGTTAAGAATAGAAGAAAGTTTATACTTCTCTGAATGCGATTTAGAATTAAAGTTATATTTAAATTTCTCTTAATTTGAATTTCTTACATTTGAATTTAATGAATAAATAAAATTGCAACAAAACTTAATCCTGAGTTAACCTTTATTATCAAAATTTAAAGAATTTATTTATTAGAATTACAGTTATTTGGTTTTCCAAATCCAAGCTTTAATACCTTTAAGTTTATTACATTTAATTGAATTTCTTCTACTAAAAGATTAAAAAGATTTGAATACTCACCGACTTGACACTCAATTTCCCCTAAAAAGAATAGTTTTCATTATAATCAGAATTTAATTAAATTGTATTATTATGTATATGATATGTTAATACCTTCATCGATTATCTGTACATTTCTTATCTTCAAATTATAAACTCCTCGTTGACGATCCACACTCATTGAATATCTGGGCCAACCCGGAACGTCAGGATCGAAACCTTATAACAAATATAGAAAAGAAGCTTAATGTTCAACTTTATATAAATCGACTTTAGTTTTAATTTGTTTAATTCATTCTTTTTCTATCATTTAGATTAATCAATTCAATCGCATTTAAGAACTCAATTTTTAAAATCAGGAATTACTCCTTAATATGTGCGATATTTAAACATTATATTAAATTTATAGTTTTTTTCAAATTATTTCATATGTGTATTTATAATACAATAAAATACAAAATAATACAGTAAAATACGCATTTGAGGTGAAATGTACTGCATTTAAATGGCTATAAAATATATTTTAAATGTTTAGTACTTTTTTTTATTGTTTCTTATAATCTTTTGTAATTCTTACATTGTATTAACGGTAATACCAAATAATTTAAATGATGTGAAAAAATATTCAAATCTATGATTTATTTGAGTGAAAAGTAGAAAATTCTTTTAAATCGACTCATTATTATGAAATACGTCAGCATTTTATATTTCTATAGTATCGAAAGATATTTTAGTATTTTCTTTCCATCCAAAAGTGGTTGTTATCCTTCATTATACATTCAATGAGATTCGATTACTAGAGCGTACTGTACTGTACACCACATTTCATGATGATCTGGAAGATGAATGAATGGACAATGAAGGAAGAAATGATACAAAGAGTAGCGTTGACGCCACTTATTTATATACTAAAAGCACTTTCTTTACAAAATCGTCAGACAGCTCAGTCTTGTATGAAATAAGGACTCAATGGGAATGAAAGAACGAACATCACTAAAAATACAATTGTCTGCTTTTCTAGTTTATAGTTTCTTTGAGTTAAGGCAAATACATTTTCATTCCAAATAAAAAACATTTCACTTACTCACGGGTTCGACTAAACTATGAAAAAGGCGATACTCTCTAAAGTCCACTTCACTAAACTTTCAAGTATTACAGAAAAAAATGACACTGTCTTTCGGTGTCCTATCTCTTTATTCTTGTGTGTCTTTCTTTCACTGTCTGTGTCTGTGTCTGTTTGCGTTGTCTGTCTATTTGAAAAAATGGCAAAATCGGTGCATCACTTCATCACTATATATATGTATCTCTATTATAATTTGATCAGAACAAACACAACACACACTTCCATGGCTTACTTCAAATTAAATTCCGGTTTCGATATAGTGTAAAAGCATAACATTGAACTGATAAGGAAACCTATTACTAAGCAGCACATAAATTGCATGTTAACTCATCATCATTGCTATCATCGTAATATATTTGATTACTTTTGGAATAAGTAAAAAAGTATACCGAAAGTAATATACGGAGAAATTATGTTGTTTTGACGTTAGGATTAATCGAAATCGCGTTCGCGATTACTCTTTTGCTTTTCAAATCATGTAATGTTTTTTTAAAAACTTTAAACAGAGAATCAAATTAGTTATTATAGTGAAGGCAAAAAAGTATACAATTCAACTTAATAATCATTTTATCAATAGTTTGCTTTTATTTTCCCCTATCATGCTATCATTTATCATGAATCTAATGCTCTTTTTTGTTGACTATATAGCAAAAGTGTTAGTATACTATCAATGTTACCCCAAAATGAGAAAATTCCATCTTTATTGCTGTTCTTACATAGAAAATAGCATCAGAATTGAGCAAATTGTACAAAAGTATGTGTATGTCAATGAACGAAAAACATTAATGTATATTCAGATCAAATACAACTGATTGGTATTTATTATTATCGTGAATGACTTGTAAAACCCCAAAACCATAAATTTTTATTTATTCTAATAGAGTAAAATCAAACTTTATTTAAACTTAGCTGTATTTGAAGAAACTTAAGATTGATTTCTAATTTACAGACCGAAAACGTTTGATACTAACTGTAAAAAGAGTGCGTATGTGAGGTTAAGTAAGTTATATTGCTGTTAGTGTTGTTCATGCTTTAATCTTATGGTGCAATGCAATCATTTAGAGACTACATTTTTTTATCTTTAAGAAGACAACTTCCACTGGTAGTTGAGTTGAGCAAGTTATGAGTTAAATTGAACGACTTTATGGCAGTTCAACAAAATACTGCACTAATCATACTGTATATACCCTCAAACTCTTTTTTATTAGCACACAATTTCATTTTTATAGTTCTCATTCTTAAGTCAAAACAAAATAAATGCCATTTTTTAAAATCAAAAATCTGTCAAAACTTCAATAATTCAAGAATCAAATAGCATAAAGTTTTTTACCGAATGGATGAACTTTTAGTATACTTTTATAAGATTTAATCATTAAATAAGGATTTAAGTTATTCTGCGTTCAACTTTATCTGATGAATGATATGACTGCCAAAAATTATACCATTTGAATAATAGATCAATTTTCATACATACCGAGTAGGAATCCATCTTTGCTCCACTTTTTAAGATTGAGTTGAAAAAAAAATTGAGAAAAGATTTATTAATTTTTTGCATTCAGTGAAAATTTTTTATTTTAAGATATACTAAAAGACATTAAAGTGAAAGTTTTTCAGCCAAATAAAGATATTTTTGGCACAAATTTAAATAATAAATGATTATTACTTAAAATTAGTATACAATGAAATTCAAAAGATTCTATTCATTTCTTATTCAAAAGACAATATTTTTTGTAATAATAAGTGATATTATAATCACTTTCGCACAGATACTAATACATCTTTTAGAATATTATGCAGTAATGTTTCATACAGTGCATTGCATTACAGCTAAATTCTCTTCATTTCCTTAAATAGTCTTTCATCTGACTTAAAAAAAATATAATCAATAAAATTTTAATTATTATATAAGTTTATAAGCATTGGTGCTTCAAAAAAAGGTAAATGAAGAAGAAATGAGAGGCATAGTTAATAACTAATAAAAAACTTGTAGTTTTTAATTTTGGTTAATTACAGTTTTTAGTATGAATAGAAAACTATTTAATTAATTGATAGATATACTAAAATGCAGTAAAAATATTGTAAACTTATAAATAAAAAGATTGATTGACCAAATTGTAGACACAATTTAATTTATGAATATGACACACATTTAGATTCTGGTGTGTGTAGTGTTGACAGAGTAATCAAATGGCATACATATAAATCCATTTGAAGTACAGCACAAGATTCTGTTCTTGTTTAAGTCATTATTTGATGTTGTTTTTAAATTGTCAAAAATTTAATTCAATTTGATTTTTAAAATATAAAAAAATAAATTTTATTTTATTTTTGTTCATTTATAAAGTTAATAAAAGTTTCAAAATTTTAAATTAATATCCGTATAATATTTAAACTAATACTGTATATTAACTAAAGGCTAATAAAGTGACAAAATGAAACAAAAAATTGATACGACTATTATTGACATAAATTGTATTAATCGAAGGAATACTCTAATAAAAAATGAAGATTCTTTGCAAAGTAGAGTTAAGAGAATTAAATATGATTTATAGAATCAATTAATAGCGATTTGATGCTCACTTGCACGAGACCGGCCTGATTGGCGACCTGGCACTGGAGTAAAACTTCTTTGTCTTCAATAACTTCTTTATCACTCGGTCGCACTCGAAAAAACTGTTGATAACCCAATACTAGAGCAGATCGCGGACCAAGCGTTGGTTCGTCTAAGAAATAAATTAAAGAAATGTGAGAAAAATGTGTTCAGTCTTTCTCATTGTTTTTCTAGAAATGAATTATGTTTTGTTTTTGTGTCCATTAATTCTGATCTCTTTTAGGCATTTATTTCTTTGATAATAAATAGATCTACAGTATAGAGCTCTAAATCGCTGATCGATTCCAATGAGTTGAATGGATGAACCGATGGGTGCAAAGGGAGGCATAACTAACATCTTCTGTTTTAATCAATCAAACTTTGTATCAATCAAATCAATCAAAGTTGAGTTTCATTGTCAAAACACTGCTCAACCAAATTAATTTGTGATATTCTAAGGAATGGCTGTATTTATTATAAATGATTGTTTTCAGATAACTAATGAACTCTATTTCGGTCATTAAATTAACGACAAACACTTCTAAATTAATTGATTCCAAAGATTATGTAATTAAATATCATGATTCATGACTAAAAATACAACTCAAATTCCGATTTGACACATATTTTAATTAAATCCAATGTCAAATAAGATTATAATAACAAATCATATTAAATGTCAATGTAATTATGAATTTGAAATTCAGAAAACAGTCGATAAATGAATTCAACTATGTTTTCATAATTAATGAACTTAATGAATAAAATATTGTTAAACTTGTTGAATAGCTTTTTTAAATCTTAAACTCTTTGGAATATTTAAGAAAAGCATTGAATGTACTGATTCTTTGAACCATTATATTCAACAAACATGTTCAGCAGTTCTTTTTTTATAAAACTCAGTTTTGAAGTCATTTTCAAAAGGAGAGACAGAATAAGTAGTATTTCCTTTATATATATATAAAAGCAAAGAAATTAGATATTGTACTGAGAATAGGAATCAAGTTTTTAATATAGTGTTAACGTAAGGAATCCCTAATTTCTTATCATTTTATGTATTTCTTTGTCGAATGAATAAAAATAAAAATATTTGTCAATAAAAATAAGTTAATGAGAAACTAAAAATGCATGAAAATAAAGTAAAGAATTGGCATTTAAATGATAAAAGCTATTAAACATTTACATAAGTAAATAACTATTTCTAAATCTGTCTTCATTATTACAAGTAGTAGTGTATTATCCATCAAAGTATTTGGTGAGCAGTATATCATCAGTCAATTAAAAATAAACATTAATTTATTTGAGCTTTTAATTTGAATAAGAAATTTCATGTAATCAGCCGTCTGTTCAAATATTTTACTTTAGAGAAATAAATAATGAGTTATGACTTTTTGAAAGAAACAAAATATTGCAAAAAATTCAAGACTTATCAGCATTTTTTGTTATCGTTTCATTATTATTAAAAACTACTGACAAATATTAATAAACTTTCAGAGCAATTAATACTTAAGTGAAATTCAAAATATTTTCACAAGTTTGGATCAAATGTTTTAAGATTTTTATGAATTAAAATCATTAACAGAAAAGTGTTAGTCATTAAATGTTTTGTTCAATAGAAAAATAAATAGTTATGCTATAAATGAAGAAAATTTGCAAAAATTTGAATATTTGAGTGATTTGAAATATTTATAAAAAAATAACAAAATTATAATTTTCTTGAACATAAAGATGAACCAATTTTTCTGATATTATATGATTGGCATTAGTTTACCAAAGTTATAAACATTGGAGATATAATTGCATTCCTGACAGAATTTAGAGTTAACAGTATAACACATATAATGAAAGTGTTCTCAAGAAAATATATTTACTTTCTTAATGCAAATTATATCTATATTTTGAATTAAAAAATAGCTGAAATTGCCAGAACGGTTGCCTTTTGTGATTCTCTTTTGGCTCATAAAAACTAGTGATGGCTATAATTGGCGAACAATGAATGGATCAAATAAGAGCACTTCAATTCATAATTCTTAGAATTTCTCATTAATTCTGATGCTATGAATCAAACACTTGCAATCACATGAAAGCAATCCTTTTTATTAAGCAATGAGATTAATTACATTATTCTCATTTCAGTCATTGCATGAATATCTTCAAAGGTTCAGTAAATATTCGGGCAAAACATTAGCCGAACTTGACTTCAGTCATTCATTCACATACTATAAGCTACTGTTGTATCAGTTCCAAAATATAGTTCGAGTTCCAGTTCCTGCAAAAATTTGGTTTGAGTTTCAGATTGAGTTCCAGTTCCAGTTCTAGTTTTAGTTCCTGAGAAAAATTTATTTGTGTTCCAGTTCCAGTTCTTGGAACTGAAATAGCTTGAGTTTGAGCTCCAAGAACTGAAACTGGTACTCAAATTCTTAATTTCAGTTCTAGTTCCTGGAACTGATACAACACTGCTATAAGCAATTGATTTATAACGAAAAGTGAAATCATTGATTATAACCTAATCTGAGAGTTGCCCAAAATTGAGTTTCAACAAAATAAATTACGCTTAAAAATGCTATTATTAAGTCATAGTTAGCTTTAAAGGGAAAGATTATAAGTTGTTATACTAATATCAATACAAGAAATTATTACATAAAGAAGAAATAGGTTCTTATGATATTAAAACTAATGGAATTTCTCTTTATTAATAGAAATTTTTATATGGAATGCAATAAATTTTAAGCAATTTATAGTATAAAACAGCAGACATAACCTTTATGTCAGTAATCTTAACAGAACATAACACTATTGGCCAGAAGAATGCTAAGTCTATGATGAGGTAATGCAGATGGCCTGCAATGACCCACTACTTAACTACCATTGAGTTTGTTCC